>CM029365.1:9319808-9379995 GCA_017140985.1 Hormaphis cornu | reverse complement strand
ATATATATATATATATATATATATATATATATATATATATATATATATAACCCGTAAAATCATTTGAGGTAAAGTTTCATATCGAAGGCAAAGTCATAAAAATGTATTTTCACCTAAAAACTAACTTCGCCCTCGTCAGTCTTAAGAGTTGCAGAAAGTTTATGGTTTCATATTTTGTACTTAAAAGGCAGTTAAAGTCTGCAATTGCTTATGTAACATAAAATTATTTTATTGAACTGGTTGTATAATTAATGCTTACGGACATATGTGTAAATTAAACGACGAGAAAAGATACGGTGTAGAATTCTTTTGACTTATTGATTGTTGTTTGCAGTTTGAGGGAAAATTGGATTTGATTTAACAGGAATCTCTGTTTTATGTTCGCGAGCAATATGACGCCTAACAGTATTATTTCGTGTAAACGTACGAGCACAAAACGGACACGGCACACGGATACCTTGATGTCTTTGTCGTATGTGGGCTCTAAGATTGGTTTCATAACCGTATAATCGTTCACAGTATGGACATTGTAATTTTTTACCTGCAAAAACAAGTTTGTTCTAAATTAAATTATATAATAAAATCAACAGATTTTAAAAAAGGTACCCCAAAAACTGATACAGACGTTACATTTCATTCAGTGTTAACTTTTATATTTTGCCCACTACTACATAATGTTTAAAATAAAAAAAATCTACAGCACTCTTGCAAAAATGTTGTTTCCAATATATATAAAAAATAATACATGTTTATTGTATAATGTAATGTGCGTACATGTTTCAAACAATAAATCTTAAATATTATGCAAAATTCAAAATAGCATAATAAAGGAAGTTGTTTATATTATCTAATGCAAAATTGAAAAACTGTTTCAAGTTATAATATTTAACTATTGCAGAATTTGAATAGCTCAAACATAAAGCGGCATAAAATTTTTTACAACTACCATCAGCTGTGAGTGTCGGCACAACATTTTTATGAGACGTGTCCATCTTCCAAGTATTTGGAGATGGTGGCGTTGTTAAATTTTCATTTACTGACCACTCATTTGTTATACTAGTAGTTTGAGAAAATTCACCAGAGTTTGGTGTAGAAACGGGCTCAGATTTGATTCGCAGATCTGTAAAATTTCATTCAACACAAAAAAACAAATTAAAAAACAGAATTATTTTCAATTAATCATTTTAACTTTCTAGAACAGACAAATTTAAGTTGCTAGGAAGCATTTAAATTATGAAATAGTATGGGGGCCAATCAGTAGGCCAACCATACCTGTTCTAGAGACATTGTTTACAAAATTAAAAAATAAATAAATATATTAGTGAACAAGTTAAGAAAATATTTATATAACATGGGAATGTATACCTTCTCCACAATTATTTGATGTCACATTACGGTAATTACTATGAGACATGTTAAGTGTATCACCAGGACCGGAACTATTAGCTTGAGACTGATTTTCCAAATGAACTGTTGATGGGGAACTATAAGTTTTAAGAGAAAGAGGAGATTCACGGTCCAGTCTAGAACCATCTCTCAGAACAGATTCTCTAACACCAAGTGTATCAGAAACTGGCGTGTTTGGACTGCTGAGGTGAGGTTTTTTGTTATTTTTAGTATCGGATCCTTGCTGTTCAGAATTTAAATTTGTTTGGCGATAATGGCATGTTATATATGGTAAAGGACTATACGATGTAGTTGGAAATTGATTATCGATTGATCCATTTTGTTTAGGTCTAGAAGTATCAATTCCAGTTTTTTCACTGTTAATGTGTTCACGCTGACTCGTAAATGATAATTTGTCATACTCGAAAGACAAGCCTTTAACCTAAAAAACATTAGCAAAAATATATTACCAATAAACTGTACATAAAATTATTCTAAAAAAATAAAAAATAAATAAATGGTAATTTTTTCCTTGTAAGATTTTGTAACTTAATTTAATGATCTAAAGTATATACATTAGGCATCTGCCTAAAATACTCAAAAGTTATGTCATGATAGAAACATTATTTGTGTTTAACACAAAATGAGTCGCACACAAATTGATCGAAACAAAATCAACCCAAAATAATAAAAATAACATATTTAAAATTAAAATGAATGGATAGGACATAATTTTTTTTATTAAAATTGATTTCCTTAATTTAAATTTATGGACTAACAGTTTTGGCATTTGACAGATCTTTTAACAAACACATCCAAAGCTTTAGACTTTAGAGACGCCAGGATAATTATGTTAGTAAGGCATCAAGATAATGGATCAAATAATTTGAGTTTTCTTTAAATGTTTGGATTAAGTATTTGAGTAAAACTATTTTCAGAAGACATAACATTCTCGCATCATATAATACCTATAAAATGTATTCATTTAATCAACGAGTTGTAACCTATTACATAGACAATGAACACAACCATATAAAGTATACGTTATATGCATCATTAAGAACCAATACTACTGAATTCAACATAAAAATACTCGAAAAGCAATGTGATTTTTTTGTACCTGTAAATTGTCTGCCGTCTTTAAAAAACTAGAGAGCCTTTCTTGAGAAATTTGTACTTCCCCGCGGTACATAAACTCTAGTAATGAAGCAATATTTGTTGAAGACGTGCCATCTAGGATGACAATTAAACTTGAACCGAGAGGTGTGGTTTCAAATATTTCCTGAAAGTGCTTACTGCAAGCAGCCAAAATGATTTTATGAGCTTTAAAAGTTTTACCTGTAAAAACAACACGTAAGTAAATATTTTATAAACAACAATATTGCACTGATAACTCAAAAGCGAGTAAAGTAAAAAAATAGTTATTAATAATTATTTATGCTTAACATTGAAACAATTTACCTTCACAAAAAAGAGATACATCAGTTAAGCTTTCTGATTTCAAAAGGTTATCAAACGCAGTTACAAGATTAGTACTAAAACTATTCCATTTAAGACAGAATTGTTGTTGAGCGTCCATTCCTAAGAGTTCTTGAGACAGTATTTAACAAGACATAACAAAACCCCTAAAACAAAAACAAAAATAAAGCAATTAGAACCAGTTCAGGATCGAACATGAGTATACATTATAAGTATACATTTTTTGAAAATTTATCACAACTTACAAATTAAACACAAAATAATTGTTATTCAATTAGGTAGGTACTTTTAACATGTAATAATGATGTACAAATAGTTTTATACAATAATTTATCGCATAAATACACATATTTGTGTATTTAACTCGTCTAGTTGATAGTAGGTACACGCCATCTTAATCAAAGTCATTCGGTTTTTGGAATATAGCAACTATACATAGTTTACAAGAGGGTTAAGTCAAGATATACAAGAACCTTACCAAATAGTCAAAACATAAATTTTACTCGTAGTTTTATTATTTAACAAAAATATATAAAGAGTGTGTCGTTGAAAAATGAAGTCGAGTAAAGTATTATTTTGTTGTTTAATTTAATTGTCCGAATCCGCGCCAGTGATGGTTTTCGAAATAAATATTTGTAGGTGGGATGTGCATGCAACTGCTACCAATTATTATTTCACCTTTTTATTTATTTGAGAAATGTTTTGAAGTTTCCAAAGGGCAAACCCAACTATTGTCAAGTATAGTATTGAACGAGTGTATCGACAACGTGTAAATTATGAAATTCCTTAAACGCATTTCTACGCAGGAGGTGGGTACCAAAGAGAAAAACTTTGTTTAAAAAACTACGTATAATCACACGACAGAACAAAGAGTGTTTTGGACGTGCTTGGCGATAAGACTTAAGAATAAACGTGAAAAAAGCGAATAATAAAAAAAAAAATCAATACAGTACGTACCCATTATAAAGGTCTCTACCAAGAAAAAGTACACAGACGATTAAAAATCACTGTTGTAAAATGTATTGTTGAATGCAACATGTAAATCACTATACTCATGAATAACAATGACCCGTTTTCAGTTTTGGTTGTATACCGACTATATACATATATATATGCATTATGTCTATAATTCTGTTGGTTATAAAGTATATGCAAATATGTTTTAGTAAAAACATTCGGTAAAAAGTTGTTTTTGTACCTACTACTATATTATCATATATTTGTCACGAAACATTTTGCAATCATACATGTGCCACCACCTATCATTGATTGTTGTGTATTTCATCATAGTGATAACAATAATTATTTATTTATCTCGTGTTGTTTACGAACACCTTCCGATATTTTTATAGTTTCACGATTTTCGCCGGGTCGTCGTTACACATCGTGTTCTCCAGTTCTCTCGACCGTTTCACAGCGTTCTCATACCGTTATCTAACCGATCGGGTATCCGCGTATTGTACGCAGACAATGCGCGCCTACGGTACTAAAATAATTGTAAATCAAAGTAGAATTTTTTAAAAATCATGTACTGGTCAACGATGATACAAATATATCCAATACAATTTTGTCGGAAACACGATGTATAGAACCCGGCGTCTAAACGGTCCGGTAACGTATAATAATTACGAAACCGTGCAAGATCGTACGTAAAGAACGGTAGAAAACGGGTCGCGTGGGTCCGTCGAAAATGAGAATCGGTACGGTCCGGACGGGGTAAAACGGGGTTTGCTCGGTAGTTCTAACACACACACAACGAAACGTTTTCCAAACGGCGTCAGACTCACCTATATAATCAGTGGCGCGCAGAAGACGTATCCGTCAAACGTTCATCGCGGCGAATAATGTTAATGAGGTAGATTGGTCGGTCGGTTGGTTGGTACGTAGGACGCGTGCCGACGGTCTTCAGTTCTGCACAAACACACACACACACACACACACACACACACACACACAGACAAATTAGGTATGACAATTTCAATGAACGGTTCTCGTAGAGAGAAAAAAAAAATTCGTCCGCACAACCGACACTCGCCCGCTAAAACGGCCGAGCCGCGGTTAGGTTTTCCGAGAGAAGATAAAAAATTTCCGCGAAAAAAAAAAACGACGAAAAAAATTCGGTATAAAAAAAAAATATTATAAAACCGTAAGAGGCGGAAAAAATTTTGCGAGCGGGCGGACAGGCCGTCTTTTGTCGTCGTCGGCCGAGGGGGCTGGACGAGTGTCGACCGTGCGCGTTCGGATGCCTCGAAAGTCGTCGAGACGACGACGCTGCCCGGTGTTGGTCGCGTTACCTTGGCGCAGTGAGCTCCGCTCGCGAGTGTACGCCGCGTTCGAAGAAAATCGCGCGTGTGCGCTACGAAAATTAATTAATGACGGCGGCGGCGACGGCGGCGGACACACACACACGCACACGCACACGCGCACACCGGTCCGCGGTGGGCCGCGCGGGGAGAAAAATTGCAGTCCCGCGACGACGGCGCGGAGGGGAAAATAAAAAAACGAAATTCGCACGCACTCACTCACACACACGCGGACACGAATACGCGCACACACACACACACACACTGGCGAACACGCGCGCCGACGGCAGCTCCCCGAAGCCGCCTCCACCACCGGAAAGCGAAAATGGCATAATGCAGTAGGTCGAGCCGACGAGTCGCGAAGTTCGGCGCTGACGTTTTTGCATCGAATGCGCATCGAGCGAACTACGGCGGCGGCGGCCGTGCGAATCGCCTGCACGGTTTTTTTTTATTCCAAGTTCCCCTACTCCGGCCGCCGGCGAGGCTATCGCGCGCGCGCGCGCCGTCGAGATAATACCTATCGCGGCGGCTGCGGCGGGCCCGGAGAATAATCACCGCGTATAATATCGTCCACCCTTATCGACCGGCCCGTCGCCGTCGTCGTTCCGCGTCGGTCCGCGCCGCCGAGCAGACGCGCGGGGGTCTTCGCGTGCCGCCGCCGCCGCCGCCGCCGAGGTGGGAGCGTCCCGCGCGCCGATGTCGAAGGTCGGGCGAGACGCGCGCCGCTTGCAACGTTCGTTCCGCCGGTGCAATTATTATTATTTCGCTCGGCGCAAACGCGACCTTTCGCGCGGCTGCGAGCGAAGGCCACCGGCCGCCGCCGAGCAGCCGCGCGAAGGTTGTACGCCGAAAATTTCGCGTCCCCCCCTCCACCGGCATACGCACGCCGCCTGTTGTACGATATTTCTCTTTTTTTTTCTCCGCCGATGTTTTTATTCGTTTTTTTCTATACGTTTTTTAACACGACACACGCATCCGATTGTGTGTGCGCGCGGGCGGCCGGCGGAGCACTTCGAAGGCCGGCGTCGACGGACAGGAGGGGGAAGACGTGCGTTCTCTAGCGTTTCGCCGCGCGAAATCCGCGTTTCGCCGCGCGCACACGCACTCTGTTTTGTATGGCCCCACCGCGCGACGTTCTCGGTTGCAAAGCGGGCCGGGGGTGGGGTGTAAAACTGACGCATCGTGTGTGTTAAAGTTTCATGCCTTAACTAGACGAACAACAAAACAACGGCTGCGCACGATTCAAAAGCGTACACAAAAATTTCATCGAAAACTGAGCAGTTCGGGTCAAACCCTTGGTTTTCGAACGGAACACTTTTTGGGGGATCGTTTTTCGGGCCTTAAAAAACAAACAAAAATTTTAATATTACGTTTCGAATAAAGTACCGTCTCGGATCTATCTGTCTTTCGACGTCGGTAATCGTCGAAATCGCGGCATTTTTTCTACGACAAAAATCGAAGAAAAAACAATCGAAATTTGTGCCTCCCGTGAGAAATACACGAAAAACATAACGAAAAGTCCCACAACTCCCTCGAAAAATGATCGACTGAAATCTCAGCGGAACACTCGTAAGACCCTCCTTAACGACATGTATATCGGCCAGTTTTTTGTTTTCCTCGGGAAATAATCAAATTTTTTAAAAACGCTTCGAATCAACAGGTACCGTTATCTATCTTTTGAGGTGTCACACGCGTTAAAATTGGTGCAGTTTTTCTACCGGATCGCAGCAAAAAAAATAAACCATCGTCGTAGAACCGATGTATTCGCCGACGCTCAGAAAAAAAATCCGCAAACAGGCATATCCGCGAGTTTGCACGATTTTTCGTGCGATGGCGGTACGCCAGCGCCGTTTTTAGAATTTTTGCGTCGTGCGTCGCGTAAAAATAAATAACACGCCGAATAATTCCGTACGGTATAACGCTCCTCCTATACAAGAAGTTTTCTATCGTATCCGGTGTGTGAGATGTCATAATATTTCGTTTCGCACCTCTTCTTGGTTTCGAAACAAAACCGGTCAAAGCGTCGGCAAATCAAACGACACACCATCCGTAGGGGTGGTCGTGGATTTTCAAACCGCGTTACGCCGTGTACAAATTCCCAACAGTTTCGATGAATTTCGATTTTTGTGCCAATTAGTAGTGTAGATCGATCGATTACAACAATAATTATACTACGTTTACATTGCGGTACTCCCAATTTTTTAAAAAAATTTTTAACCAAACACGTTATTGTGTAAAGAATGGAACGCACGGCAAATAATATTTTGTTCGATTTACTATATAATTGTTGTTGTTTTCTGTTAATTCTGCAACAAAGTATGTATATGGCTCCTTAGGTAAGTTCTCCGGTACGCTAACCTATAGCCGATAAACGGTCCTGAAAATGATTGATTTTATAAAAATTTTATTCTTTTCACTTTTTTTTCGAAAAAAAAAAAAAAAATTCATAATCTTTATACGTTCAAAATGCATTTATTACTACTAACTCGACGTAGTATCTTTTTGTAAAACTCGATAGTGCAGTGTCCGAAGAAAAGTGATGTCCTGTGCGTGTGTGTTTTTTTTTTAATCTAAACCCTTTTTATTATTATTGTGATTTATAAATGTATGTTATAATATGTTTGGACTCCGCGTGTTTTGTTCGAAAACCATTTTAATCCGGTATCATTAATTATTACTAACAATGACTGTGGTATGCAACTGTTGTAACTGTACGGAATAACTGCTGTCAGCAAGACCGTTGTCCTTTCAAATGGACATCGGGACACAGTATTAGGCCAAGGGTTGAAAGGGATGTGTTTTTGACCGAAATAGTGGGCGGTCGATATGGGCAAGCTCCGCTGTAGCGAACACAGGGATCACCTGCTGTCTCGTCGCTTCGGAAGCGCCTGCAGAGACCAACGTTGCTTCAATGGCGCTCTGATTCAATGGTGCGCTGATACAACGGTGTTCCCCCGCGGGGCACCCTATAATATTGTATTATTGTAATGTTGTGCGTAACATCGGATACACCGTAATATCGTGTCATACTCTTCACGGGGGTTTTTACTTTTCTTTTGAAAATCGTGAGTTTATAGACGTGGTATTTTCGATCGACAAAAAAATAAAATGTACGTAAATAGTTAATAATATTATTGTATGATTTAACCGAATAACCCGCGTAAACGACCCAAACAGTGCACTAAGTGTAATAATTTGTTTTCATTTAGGCGTAACGAATTCGGTTTTAGATAACCCTACGTTTTCAACACGCGGCTTATAGGTACCGCAGAAAAGTATAGTGTGAAAGAAAATCGGCGGAAAACGCTTTATAGCCCCTTGAAACAGACGCCTAAAAATTTCACAACTTCTCGTCAAACGCTATACGGTCACCGGCCGTTTTCTCAAATCGAAAAATAACGAATCGGTGTCAAATAAAACAGAACGATATCACCGGAAACGAAAGAGCTGATAAACTTGCTAAAGAGGCCATTATGTCACCAAATGCAATGTCAAGTGTATTCAATAACCGCGTTTAAGTTCGTTTGATATCAACTAGTAATTTTTAACTAGTAATTCTTTCCCACCAATAAAAAAAAAATTGTTTGATTCAGCTGTTATATTAAAGATTTTACGTTAGAAACGTGTACGCAAAATAAAGTAAAGTCAACGATTTCCGATAGGAAAAAATGTGTTTTGCGTTTCCGTGTCAGCTAGCTATCCTGCGATACGAGACTTTTTTCTGTAGGCACATCGTATTCTCCGCGTAATATTTTGTTTCGAACACTATTGTAAGTTGCACGCGGTAAAAGTCGACTCGGACACAAACAACGATTATTTATCCGCAGGACCGCCAAATGTTCGGGTCAATGACAATTAACGACGATGCACATAAGAATCGTTGACCGTCGAAATTGTTCGCAGCTGACCGACCGTGATCTTGAATGTTGCAGGATAACCTACGACTGCTGCAAATCTAATGACTAACGAGAGGTATCGTTGTGTGCATAACCAATTAGTTTTTATTAAAATACGGACGGTTTTTTTTTTCTCGAAAATTACCATACGCTCAAATGCGTGTTCCAAGTATACATAGGGTACACGAGGTCTTCAATTATTATAAATAATTATTACCAGCTGTATTGATAATTGTAAACGTTTTTGAATTTTTTGTTCCGAGTGGTGGATTAAAAAAAAAATTACCAAAAGTAACGAGAAAAACGTTCGAATAGAGTACCGTCTGATTACACAATACCTTTCGAGGTCTCGAAATATTCAACGGCCCGTGCCGGTGTTTTTTTTTCCGTAAAACGCGAGACTGCAGCGTTTACGTGATTCGCGAGAGTGTATGCCGAAAACGATGTTAAAACATGACGTGCGCGTATAATACCTACCTATAATTTTAAGTGTACACAGTTCTACACTATTCGATATTATACAGCTTACCCTACTATGTTTAAATATATAGAAAGAAGACGTACAAAATGTTCACTTGGCCGTGTAATTAACGTACGCGCTAATAAAGTGCGTATCCGATGTTATTCTAACCTGATTTGGTTTAAAAAAAAAAACACGCGATAATTATTACAATTATACATAATATAGGTTTCGTTTGATAATGCATATGAGGTTTTCGTGTCTTTCGCGAGCTTCGAAATATATTTTTCTATCCGCGTCGAGCTAAACATCAAACTTCAAAACTAACAACTTTTCGCGCGTTTGTCATTTGACTCGCTGCGCTCGCCGTAATTTTTCTAAGTTTGCCTACAGATTCAATGTATAAACGTTAAACAACAATTAGGTGTTTCTGAACCAACACTGTGACCCCCGCACAAATCTGCGACTTACTCTCGAGCAACGTCGCTATTCTCCGCAACAAACTTTCCATTATATTCTGTCTTTTTTTTTTTCTCGATCGTAAAGTTTTCTCCTTTGACAAACGAGGAACGCCTTTAACATTGCTATGCGGACTACGTAATATACTACAAGTAATTATGACCTAAAAACTGCTAAATCGATTTTGTTAGATAAAAACTTGTTGAATCTTTAAAAATGTTGTTGCGTTTCGCTGCTAGGTACACAATACTATATTAGTGTACCTAAGAATAGCTATATGGATATTTTTAAACACAGTACTTGCAAAATACAATATTATTATTGTTGTATACGTTTTATTGGACACGCTGGTTTTGGGAGTGGACACTATATATATAATAAATATACCTACTGCGGTTCACACAAAGGTGGTTATAATAGAAGACAATGCTCCCTCTCGCTGCAGACGCTAATAAAACCGCTGTTGCAATATTTCCATTATTGTCATCGTCGATGATAATATAGCGGTAAGACGCGTGACATCTCTTCAGTGTATATTTACCGTCTACAAAAACAAATCGGTTATACGTATGCACACGAGACCTGCGGGCGACGACGCGCCCCGATCGGCCGGTAGAAATACACGTCGTTTCGATGTACGAATATTGTTCTGAAAACGGTTAAAAATCAAAAGAACATACGACGAGTGAGTAGTATAGAGGTAGTTAAAAACCATCGGGAACGATTCGGTAAAACTTAAGATTAACTTCCGATGTATACGAACTATACCTATTAAGCTGCAAGCTCGCAACTTGACACCGTTCGGTGTACCGGAATCCGCAATAATTGAAGGTGCAGCTAAACAATTTTACCACAAATAAGTCGTATAGACTATTTTTTTTTCTTTTCAGGCGATTTCGATCGAGTTTTCCGGCGTTCACAGAGCGTTTGTGTCATCAACGCGAAACCGCTTATGATAAATCGCAGCTCAATAGACATAAAATATTACGATAATGACCGAGCAACAATGAGAACGAATCGTTCCGTTTCTTTTTTTTTTTTTGTATATAACGGCCGATCTACAGAACAGAGTAATTATTTTTCCGGTAATATACACGTTTACTTAAAGTCGAGAAATCAAAAGTTAGTTCTGCAACTGAGAGTACGTACTTATTCGTAATCGTTCAAAACTATTTGACTGAAAATATAGAGGCGACTCCGTGATGAAATCGACTCGTGGAATTAAACAGAAGGAATCGTATCTGGTGTTTGAAAATTTTTTTGGAGCATGACAGCGATACAAAGAAAACCACAAAAATTATTATTTAGAATTTACATACAGTTAAATATACGGACCATTGCTAAACGCGACACGTGAAATCAAACTATTAATCACTGGTTATATGAACGTCACGGCAATAAACGATTATTTTTTCAAAGTTATATATGTACACTAAGATGATTTCATGAAAAATAATTTTTTTTTAGACGACATGTTTACTGAACATACTATAGGAAAGCTTATAGACTTATGACATTTTCGTTTCAATCAAAACACTGCAGCGTGTATTTGATGGTGACGATCGTCCTTCCTCTCTTGGACCGTGAAATTCACATTAGAAATATATATCATATTCAAGACGGGGATTATTCAGTATTATACAATATATATATATTATGATACGTACAAAATAAAAGTATGTAAAATGACAATCCGAAAAACGATCGGAATACGTCCATTCAAAACTAGGATGGTAACTGCACTATGTTGTTTGTATACAGAAAGTTGACGGAGATTTCAGGAGTTGTGATCTTGATATAACGTTTTTAAACGGTGGTTTCCAAGTACTTACCTACCATAGGAGCCACCGTCGAAGGAGTGCCGTCGTTTAAGTGAAAAATAATGAGGAAAAGTCATGTTAAAAGAGAGAAAAATTTCATAGTTGTCGGTATACTTGATCGACAAAAGAGCAACAGCAGCGCGCGTGTGATTACGTTGAAATCAAAATGGTATATTTTCGTGTACAAAGCCTCAATTTATCTGACGTGGGCCCCAATTTATAGGTTTTGAGCTCCGATTTATATAGGTTTTTGGTATCATTATGTCTTTAAAGGCCCCTAAAACATTTTACACCGTAAACCTAAAACCGTCGTCAATCCACCCCTAACGCGCGGATAATAAACGCAAATGAAAAGGCTGCCAAAGTGTGCGACGAGAAATATAACGTTAAATAATTATCCTTCGCGCGAGTGCAATGCCAAAACGGTTATACAGACGTCCGAAATTGCGGCACGCAACGACCGCGGGCAATTAGTAAATATGTATTATTATCGACCGCCGTAATTAGTAGATGCTTGGGAAAATCGTATTAAATATTATTACATTCGACTCTGTAGGCTCTCGGGAGAATTTTATGATAAACGTTAAAAAATCGCATTGCCATCACGCAATATAAAGTACGTTTTGTTAAAAAAGAATCGACGTGTTGTTTTATGTCTATTGTTATTCGGTATAAAATTTCAAACCGCTATTCTGCTGTACTCGTGTTTGCAGATAGTCGCCAGTAGTGTACACAAGAACGAATCCGAATTTTAAGCATCATAATTTAGATGTGTTTCCAAAGCACAACAATCAAAACGATAATATGCATTCCAAAACGCATCGGTAACATTTTTTTGATGAATCATACTCATTTTAAAACTTTCCAACGCTACATCTCAATACAGAATCCAACGTCTCGTTTTACCGATTTTTCTGTCTGATATTTCCTATCCGTAACTGTGCAGTGTATCGGATATACGTAGGAATAATATCGTTTAATCAGTGATTGTTCCATTAATCATAGCGCAATCGAAATATTTTGATATTCAACAACAGATCCACACAAAACGAATACATTGAATATCCCCCGCCGCTCCGTGGATCCACTATTTAGTTGAGTTTCGAAAGTAGGGGTTGTATTGTATAGTCGAATATCGCTCGAAAACGTGACTGCCATTAGATTCTATTTGGGGGGTCTCATCGATTTTTACTTTAAAATGTTGAGAACAATGATTTTTTTTTTGGTCTGCAGGTCGCCGGGTCGCGTTGAGAATGGTGAGACCGACGTAAACGTAATCTTTCACCTCAATACACGAGACTGTTTTTCAAACTAATGTAAAATGAAAAATAAAAAATACAATTTGTGATAAAGTCGAGTAATATAACGATCTGATCTGATTTCACGCTTGCAGCTATACATACACTGTGCAGTTGATCACGCAAACAAATTACCCGCATATGTATAGCATAATAATTTGTCGCTGTACAATCTGCAGGCTATAGGAGACAAAACAAAATGTAAAATAGGTACATTTTGTGTAGAAAAAGTGAATTGTTGACAGTAATAATTATTAGTTACCTATTTGAATAAATATAAAGAATATGTTTTTTTTTTTTTTTTCATATAAAAAATTTAATGTTTTGTATCAATCGTTCCGACGTAAGTGTATTTTAGTCGTAGGTGTTTTGCTGTCTAATGAGTAACGGTCATGGCATTTGAAAAACATTGGAAATCGTGTAGCTGTTCGCCTGTGTATAAACTGCACGCATATTACAACATTTTCCATGAGCGTATCAACTATCAACGGAGTGGCTTCCTATTATTATAGTTCCTAAATGGATAAATTATAATTATTATTATTATCATCATCCGTTAGGATCGTGTAACACGAGAATAACGTTCATCAGTACGAAGCGTATTATATTACATTTGTTCGTTTTACGGAGCAAACTCACAGTTATTTTCTAATATTTTTACATTTTTACGTTCCGAATTCCAATATACACATATTGTTCAAACAACGCCCGCAGGGATAATCTTTAATTAAACAACACACGGTAAATAATGTTGTCAAACACCCAGGAATGGCCAAATAGTGTAGCTGATACGTAATAGTGTAAAGTTTCGTTTTACGCACTAATCATGTTCAAACGTCGTAAACATTTCGAAATGTTTCGATTATTTTCAAGCTAAACATATAATATTGGATTTTAAAACGGAGTAGTTGTCGATACAGTTGAAGTACACGCCGTGCACAATAAGAAATTTCATATTCGAGTACAATTGCTCGTTACACACTAAAAGGACTTCCGTTTAAATTATTTAATTTTTTTCTAAAAAAATGTTTAACACTGTTTTATTACTGCACGTATTAGACATCTGGCGGTTAAAATATGCCATAAGCCCATTAAACGCATCAGATTCTTCAGGAGTTAGTTTTGAAGTTTCTGTACGTACAAATACGAATAAGTATAAATTTGAGGCTTCCGAGCTTCCGATTTTTCAGGAGGACGGGAAATAATTCGAAGCAGTACTTAAAAAAAACCAGTCGAATCCAGGTTTTTTTTCAGTCGACAAGTTTGACGAATTTGACTTAAAAACATGGGCCGAATATGATAGATTGCGATTTAAATTTTAGTTTTTTTTTTTTTACGTTTTGAAATTTCACCAGGAACTCGGGCCGAATGTGGATCATTTACCGTGGATTTTAGCTTCTCTCAAAAAAACGACAAAAACGACGTTTTAAATAACTGTGTTGTCCGTCTAGGTTTAAAATTAAAATTGATAAAAGTATAATTTCGTTAGCAAACGATGACTGCGATTGGAGTAGCGTCGCATAATTGCAGCATATTGGCGTCATAATTAAAAAAAAAAAACCTTTAATGTATGTAATCCACATCACTCTCCTTAGTTACGGCCGTAAAACAAAATCTGAGTGAAAAACAATAATTGTTACTATTATTGTTGTTTTGGGTAAAAGAAACGCCTCGACAAGAGTGTTATATAGCTAATGTCATTATTACATACATTGGGCCACCAAAAATTTTATCCGTTATAATCCGGCGCTGCCGATAAACGTCACACTGTACTACAGTTGACAAACTGCAGTGTATATTGGTGATCACCCAAAACAGTGACCTACTACACTCCGCGGCTCGTTACTCCTTTTATTCTGTAATAACGATTTTTCAGGCGCGCCTATATAGCTTGCGAAAATAACGACTAAAACTAAAGAAACTCAACACACACACACACACACACACACACGTAATAATAATAATATACGTGTTGTTCAACGATATAATATTATTATGGCAGATTCTCCGACCTTCGCACGCACGTTCCATCCGGAGTCTAAAGTTTCCACAATAATGTAACGTGTATAAAAATGTTTACAATCATTATATATATATATATATATACGCGTAATAATATGATACAGCCGCGCTGTATATTCGCACGGTCGTGCGGATTTTTTTTTTTCCTCTCCCAAAATACACGTGTAGACAGACAGGTGTATGTATATTATTATTATAATACACCCGAGTATCTCTGGTGGTCGAATAATAATAATAATTATAAACGAATAGTATGATATGCCACGCGAAGATATTACAACATAATATATTATTAATATTATAATTTGATGTATTCGCGCGCGTTAACTCGTTTAATAAAAAAAAAAAAAAAAAATTTATATACATACTCGTCGTACGCATCGTGTATAAATTATATCGAAATTGTATAATGTGTTGTTAAAACAGAGATTTTGCGTTTTATACGAGTTTTATAGTGTGCTGCACACGTTATAAACGATACCTATTTTTTTTCTAGTAATCCAAAACCTATCTATTCGCCGGTTTTGGAAGCGTACACCGTATATTATACGATCATCAGATACACACAAACACACAAACACACGAACACACACACACACGAACACACACACGAACAAACACACAAACACACGAACACACGCACTGGCCACACGCGGTACGTACAGAGGCGGTTTTTTTTTTTTTTTTTAGAAGACATTGCTCCCATCCCCCACCCACCCACCTTCAATACCTACCTACTTTGCTCTGCGGCGGATACCCACACGACAAACTGCTACATTGCAATTTGCATTATTTTGGCACTGTTTTGTTGTTTTATTGCGTTACATCGCGCCATGCTTACCTACACACACACACACGTTCGAATCGCCGCGTTATTAAAATATAATACGCACAATTGTTGTTTCGTCGGTTATTTCGCGTAATATACGTCCTGTAAAAAAATAACGTGTTCGCGAGGAGCGTGTGTATGTTTGTGTGTGTTTTATACGCGCGCACGCCGCCGCACGATATAGTTTGAAGGAAAAAAACAAAACAAACTTTAGCGTTTTATATCCGGACAGCGTTCGAAATATAACATACATATATACCAGGCAGTCTCGCGTGCGCGGGATTTGTGTGAAAAAAAAACGCGAAAATAAAACCTCGACGACAACGCTGCGGCGGTATCACACAACCTGCACCCGTGCATAATGTACGTAGACAGAGCTTTTATAAATAGCGATTTTCGGGCTGTTCGGACGACGGTCAATTCTGCAGCGCTTGTGCGTTTAAATTAAAACGCAACGAATCCGATAGAACTGATGATGCTCGGTCACGATGCTTGTTCAAAAAAAACTGTTGAAAACACGTTTGGTAACAACCAAAACGATTGTTTATAGAAACATGGAATGAAAAAACCAACAGTCGGCGGTATCCTACATTGTACTGCGCGATACAGCGGCGTTCGATATTTTCGATCGCGATTAAGAGTTTATTTCAAAGTAAAATCGAAATTACCAGTCGGTCAAACTTAATAGCGAATTTAACGGAAGAACAGTTCTGGCGATAGCGCGTAATATTTTTGGTTTCAACTATGCAAGATAAGCTCAAATTCAAACAAGTACGGTTTCTGTCTTTTTTTTTAAATTCGTTCGAAATCGTGAAAACTGTGTGCAAAAGTGGTAAAAAGAGTTTTTTGAGTGAGATGTTAATTTTTTTATAGCCAATCCGAATTCGGTCAGAACGTGTAATTTTTTTGAACGTAACGATTATAAGCTTTGAAGTAGTCCCGATTGTCCGTTATCCAGCCAAAACAACGTCCACTACACTAATTTTTGTTTTTGTTAACCACGCAAAGTTCCGCATTGTTTGTAATTGTGTACAGGTACTTAACGCGCGAAGATTCCAAAACCCTGCAGTATAACAGACCTGCAGAAATAAAAGTCGACGATCATAAAATTATAAAACGACACGCGTGCAGTCACGATTGGGGGGCATATAAATTTGAACATACGAGATGCATAGATTTTTATCAAATCATAATAGTAACGATACTTACCTGTTATTTTTTTTTTTAAACACTATGATATCCGTTGTGTTATATAGGTAAACGCGCGTGGTACATATTATTCTTCTTCACTGTACGAATTATGATTTTCAACTGTTGCATTTTATCTCATTAATTTAATATTGTTAACGTTTACTCGTGATGAATTTTCGTATAGAATATAACATTGTTTAGGTATTTTTTCAAACTTGTATAGAACCAAGTGTCAAATACCTATATCCACACTCTACGTTGAATACAAATGAAACGTATCAATAGAGACGAGCTTATCTCGAATCTATACGCATAATCATACATTATAATATATTCCAGGTATTATGAGAAAATAGGTTATGCATAAACTTGAAGGTAGGTATAACTACGTCTTGGTTTTTATAAAAACTCATTTTTTAAGTTTATACAAACATCTAAAGACGGTCTGAATTATTTAATAGTTTTTTGAACAGTTCAATATACATAGTTACATTTCTGTATAGATAGAAAATTATCGGCGTGTGTAGCGGGTACCTGAGAAAAAACTCACACTATTTAAGCGCGATTTCCCGGTTTAATATACAATAACGTCACTCAAAAAAAAAAAAGAATGAAATTGTAAGAAAATTACTAACGCGATACGTCGAGGTACCGCGTAAAACTTTCATTATTTATTGAGCAATATGGAATAGAATTTTGCTATACTAAGATCTACTCAAAAATAACCGATACGTACAATACAAAAATAACTGTATACCTATTGATTTTAACATAATAATTAAATAACTAATATATATATATATATATCATTGGTATTAACTTATTTGATTCCCATGAGCTTTGGTTAAGAATTGAGAATTTAACGTTATGTATACCGTTGGTACGCGCTTTCAAAGTAAGAATTTATAAATTGTAGAAATGTATACACAATTCAGAAAAGAAAGAAAATATAGTTTTTACCACCGGGTCATTGACCCGGCAATCACATTAAAATATTCATGGTTCTTTTTTTATAACTAACGGGGAGGGGCAGTTGGATCATGCATGAGAAAAATAATAAAACGTTAGTCGTTTCTTTACACTTTTTCTAAACGTCCCAGCCGCGGGTTCTGGTCTTTTTTTTCAAAATCTCGGATATCACGCCTGCAGAATATCATCACTACTCAATTTTATTCGTCTATAAAAAAGAAACGGTTCGGATTACCAGACAATAGATACTGAAAAAACTTTCAAACGGCTTGTTTAAGAGTCTTCTTAAGTCAACTTAAATTTCATAGCATGATTACCTACAACTAACAATACACTGCAATGACACGACTGCAGCAACATTTTAAATCAGCATACAATTTTTTTGTTTTTACTTGTATAAAAATGATATTTCTTTTCGTTTTATTTTAAAACGTAATTTGGGTTATTCGCGCAGAAAAATCGGTGTACGAAATTTAGTAAATTTTAAGGAAATCCCAGGAAATCAGAAATCTGGTGTACAAGATTTTCAACCGTGAGTTACCCTTATCGAAATTATTACGATGAAGAACATTTTGTTTGTTTTTTGGATATCTTTAAAATTCATTTCAATACAAGTATAATTTCAATTTACAAACTCGAAAAAAAAAAAATTAACAAAACTGTTTAACACTATATATAATAATATGAGAAAATGTGAAATTTGTTAAAAATCACTATTGTTTTTTCAAAAAACGATACCGGCAAAAAGTTGATAACTTCAAAGTTTGTGGTGCTGTTTTGCTGAAAAACGGTCGAAATAGTTGTGAATTTTTTAGGACGTTTCAACTTCGTCCATGCGAATAAATCGTAAACGTTTCCGGAGCAGTTCGTGTAAAACAAAAAAATAAAATAAATTCGATTACCAAGTACGCATAGTTGACGCTTTTTAGTAATGCGGGATGATTTCGTATACCCATATTTTTAAGTGCTTTTGACTCGTTTCCGTTTTTGCGTACGCTACTCACGTTCAAAAAAAAAAAGATATCATTATACAGACGATCCTAAGTGGCAGGTACAATATGTTATAGATGACGGCGATAAATTCCATAGGTATACTTCCCGAAAGCGTTCACAGAAAAAGATAAGTAAAACAAACATTATTCGTGTAAAATCAAATACATACTACCTACCGACAACAGTCTATCATCAAATATCACAGAATTATATTCCAAAGTCTCAAATGTTGTTCTCGCGTATAGGAATATCGCGGAGTTCACGACTGATGGAGAGAGAAAAAATATTATAAGAAAGATTTCGTTTTTTTCCTAAACTTTTTCGGACGCCGCGCGGACGATTTTTATAATTCCGAACGATCCCAGGTGCAGGTTTTGATTTTTAATATTCTTTGAAACGCACAAGCGCTGTTGCGTCCCGCTATGCGTACCTCTATATATACATGTACAGAAACTAGTCTCGCGTTATCCTTGTCCTTGAACCGGAATGCAGGATAGGTGTATAATTTATTCGCGAGAGTTTATATACGCATTCGTAATATTATAACGTTATATCTGTATATACGTGTGTATAATATACGTTTCTGTCTGCGATAATTTTTCAACGAATACCCTACCTACCGCATCAGGTATTTTTTCCCAAATATTCCGACGAAATATACAGACACGGCGTATCGATGTTTTGCGGAAAGAACAGAACGCAAAATATACACTGCAGCGCGAAAACAAGCACTGATCACTGAATAGTGTATGCGTGGAGGACACGATATTTTTCCGCAGTTTGTGTCTTCGCAGCGTCGGACCGAGTAGATAACACGATGATATATTTTTGTTTTTTTCGTGTTACGTAGTCTTTTTTTACTCCTTATGTTATAGGTAAGACGAGCGGTTTCTGAAGCAGACGTGATGTTTGGAAAATAATTTTGTGACTTTTTTTCAACGTAGTAGTATACGTTTGAGTATAAACGATACAGCGGAGACTAAAATATTCGGTTTTTTGCGCTACGCACGTTACATTAAAGTTTTTGAGAGTTCCCTCCTCCCCTACTTTGAATACATAAAAATATCTATGAAATACCATTGGTTATTTTAGATCGTTAGACGAAAACATTTCTGGGATCGGCCGGGAGGGCGGCGAAAACGCTTCGATTTTCACAAAAGTGCAAGTGCCAAATAATTGAAAAGTGCATATACCTGCTATACGTTGCGTGAAATATTTTTGTAAAGTTTTGATTAATTGTTCGACTAAAAAAAAAAAAAAATTTGAAATCGGTCAAACTTATTGTTTTGCTGTTTTACAATGTCAAATCCTCTGTGAGTACCGAACATTTGAAACCTTTTACGGCATTAAAATGAGTAATTTACAATAGTTACAAACAACTTTTACCCCTATATTGTATTCACTACCTATCAAGTGTATTTATGTATTTATAATCAGCTAATACGATATACACAACACCCATTAAGTGAAATGTCGGTAAAATATAATCAAATTCAATTGTTTTAATAAGCGAATATTTTAATTTTTTTTTACAATAAGTCGTTTGAGACTGTTTGGATCCAAAGTATAAAAAGCAGCCAACATAAAACAGTACCTCAGTAGTAACACGTGCCACTCATTTCGCGTTTAATATTTTGTATTTCCGTTTTCGTTTTTTGCTCACAACTACAAAAATAATCGGAATTTCAACCGTCTCTGATCGATTACGTATCTTTTGAGGTACCATACGTCAAAATCGGAGCATTTTTTCTGCTTGAAGATCACGAAAACAAAATAAAAAATCTAAATCCACTTTTCCCGTATTTATTTGTCCCGCCCGTAATAAATACACGGCCCCCGAAATCGCGAAAATATACCAGAGTTCCACAACTCGCACAAAAATGATCGAAATCGAACGGAGAAATTTCCAAAAATTGGGCCGTTTTCGTTTTTTCCCCAGAAATTAATAAACGAAATTTCGAAAAACGCTTCGAATAAAGTTTCTCGGTTCAATCGTCCATCTTTTGAGTATGTTAAAACCGGTGCAGTTTTTCTACTGGATCGCAGAAGAAAAAAACATCATTGCAAAAACAACACTGCATGCTTCACTGACGCTGAGAATCTCCAAAAAAAAGTTTCGAGAAATTGACACCTGCGGAAGGCAGGCATTTAACCGTAGGTTAGGTATACTACACCTTTTGGCACACCCGGTATACATATTTTTTTTACTGATGTATAAACGTTTTCTTTTTCTTATACCTCCTACTCGTATTTTAACGCACGTTAAATGCGCACAGAGAACACGAGCAATGCGCGCGTCCATCGGGACACGCGGCCGCAGAATAATATTCGGAGAGCGCCACGCGGTTTGTGCAGTATCCTAACACAATAGGTATATTATTGTTATACCAATTTTCAAGAACGTTTCGGCTCGTTGCGCAATATATATATATATATAGATACCTCTAATTATTATAATATTTGAGTACATATTATTATTATTATACCCGGGAAAGGTGTGTGACACGACGTTTACGACAAACTCGAATAGCAAATAATATATTAAAAGCAGCTCGAGTCGAGGGGGGAAAAAAAAAAGAAAAAGAGTATATAGTATATAGTACTCTTGGGACGCAAAAATATTTTTATTAAAAAACCCGGGATCACTCTGGGTGGCGCGCGTAGGAGGTATCGTTATTACGGAGTGCTGGTTTCCAAAAGTTGTGGTTCAAAAACGTATTACGACGAGCTCGGTCCTGCAGGTAAAAACCATGTTCAACGAAAAATATACTTGGAAAATTATAAACTTTTTCCATTCTTTTGTGACGTATTGAATTGTTCACAGCTCGTACGAACACGGAATAATTGTTTACGACAACGACGGTTTGACGCTCGACCGTTCTGACGCCGGATTGGGGCGGCTTCGCCACTTTCGTCAATTTTCGGCACGCGACTCGGAAAATTATCCAAAAAACGTTTCGAACAAAATAAATCCCGACTTCTGTTGCAGCAGTATTCGACGTAACGATCGGAGCACTCTTTCTTATACGCGAAAACGTCGTCATACAGACCGGAATTTCGCCGGAAAATTCTCGATTATTTTTCGGTTTAACCGCGCCACCGCGGTGCGTACCTACGCGGTGTTTTTTATAATACAGCGCCGGTTTTTTGTGCGCGCGGCGGGACGAGAGAGAGAAAAAGGGGGAAAAAAAAAAGAATAATATTATACACACACATATATATTTTCAAAACCCTTTCGCGGTTAATATTATACCACGTGTATAATAATTATACAAAAACGCCTGTACGATATATGTTAGAACAACGCGCACAGTATGCGCGTAGGCGCGTAACAATCGCTTACATATTTTCACAAACCGTCGTGCGTGTTATTTTTTATATTATACCCGTAGTCTCGCGTATTGTTAAAAACGGTCTGCGAGTACATGCCTATAATATAACGTATTATTTTTTTTTGTTTCGTCGTCGTCGTTTTTTTTATGTTCTTGGTCCGACGACGACGTTTTTACCGCGGATAGAGGAGAAGGAGAGAAAGAGAGACAGAGACAGAGACAGAGACAGACAGACAGACAGACAGCGAGCGAGAGCAGCTATTTGGCAATGTGTGTGTATTCGCGGCAATGTCATGTGCGTTGTTGTGTGTGTTCCGTTGCACACACACACACACACACGCACACACGATATTATAATAATATAAAAGCGGTCCTGGACCGCAGGGCATTGTATAACGTGGTCGTGCGTTCGGCGGCGACGTCGAGATTTTTCGGTTTTTTCGCGTTTTTTTTTTTTATACATTTACGACACGTAAAACATATAAGTAGATATTTTTACATATATATATATATATATACGTGTATTTTGTTGCGATACGCGTTTCCAACATAATTTATACGAGCGTATTTTTTAAAATAATAATATATTTAGATACGGTCGAATAATAATTATTTAAATCCACGCGTGTATATTACACACACACACACACACACACAAACATATTATTTTATGGTAATCCTGGTGCTTGCGTTTGTGCCGTACATTATTATTATTATTATAGTACACATAATAATGATAATCAATAAACGATACCGGGAGCGAGCGCGACCTTCGATGCAGCCGCGCGCGGAAAGCTGATATTATACGACGTAAACTGACGCACAAAAAAAAAAATATTATAAAAAAACGACGACGATAATTATTTATTTTTAATTATTAATAATTTTATTATTATTACCGCGCACGGTACGATAAACGTACGACAATATCGTACCTATATAAATTCGGTGCCAAACACGCCTATTTTTTTTAAGGTAAAAGTTCACACCCAAAATATATCGTAACGAGACGTTTAAATTCCTGTACACGTGTTACGTTTCGTGTTACGTTCCGTGCGCCTTCACGCGTAGTACGCGCGGCTTAACCTAACCTGCACAATAACGGCGTTCGAGAGTTTGTAATCGCGAGTTTCGTAGCCGTCGTCGCACACCAACCTTCGTATTCTGCCCACACGCCAGTGCACAAAAATGATTACGGGCCCGGTGTGTGCGGTTATTACCCGTACCGCGTATACGACAAACTTTTCGGCACCCGAATAAAAAAAATGTATTAAAAAAACATAACCGTGCGCGCGAGATCTACGGAAAAATCAATCGAGATTACATTGGGGCGGGCCGACGGTTCCGCGTTATTGCGTTAACGTTATTGCGACGCGGGAAGTTTAAAAACTCGGCACAAAAACGAGCACTGTATAATACCGGTACCTACCGTCCGATTTTGGGTCTTTAAAAGTATCACAAAAATTGTGGCCGATCGACTTGGACAGGAAAATTACATTCGTACCCGTTAAAAAATATTTTTCTTTCAAAGACCACTCCAATAGCACTCAAAGCACCGGTGATATCGTACGCTGCGCGAAAAGTCGTTTACCTAAAAAGAAAAAGATCGTTTTTTAATTCAAAACACATTCCTCGTTACACGCGCGGAATATAAAAATATCACTTTGATCGTACAGATATCACACGATCCGTGCGTAATAAATGCACTTTGACAAATTTTTCCGAACAATTATTGTTATTAGAAAAAATCGTGTCAAGCAAGGTTTTTCTCAACGTCTATTTTAGCCTACATATGTGTATGGTGGTGGTACAATATCCGTTAAAACGTGTAAAACGTGGCGTCGTTTAGGGCGAACGAAACATTTCCTGACCGAGGGGCTACTGAACGTTATAATTATGGCGACGTCTCTGACGGAATGTAGACGTACAACTCTATGATTTTTTTCCAACAACAAAAAGCATTGTGATGAAGACGTGAATCGTATTAAGAACGTATTATAGGTGTGTGTATATTAATACGTTCTTGACTGCAGAGAAAAGCAAAAATTAAAATATATTTGATCGCAAATGAATATTCATACGTTATATACTAAACCCGTTTTGTGAACCTATAACCAGCTGGTTCAAGCCATTGTCAATAGTGTATGTATCTACTTAAAAACTGAATATATTATGTATTTATATTACGCGTAACACAGTTTATAGCATTTCAAAATTTGTTTTTTCTTTCAAATTGGCAAATCATCACTTTTTATTGTTTAAAACAACCTTTTTTTAGAAATCTTACACACTTCCATTACTTAAAAAAGTAGTAATACTATAAAAAAAATAGTACTTGCTACGCTACACTAAAATGTTACTGGTAGTAACTCGGAAAATGATGATCCAGTTCAATTCTAGCGCACATGGTTAGTATGAGCTACATATTATTAACACTTTATATTTAAAAACTACTACGAGATTACAACAATAATAAAACGTATGTGTTAATTCAAAATATCGAAATCGTAATCGTTGGGTACTTGACGTGTGTCACAGCTACAGGACCGAATTAGTAATTTATATACGATTAAAACAAAAAAAAAAAAACAATTTCGATGATTGGTACTAATGGAATCAGTAACCGGAATCTTTAAATTTTATTATAACTCGTTGTGTTTTCTACGCACGCGTGTCGACGACATCCGTATCGAAAAATAAACCGAAGTGCACACATAACTGTTGAGCTAAAGATATAAATCGTGTCATCTATATTCGTAACGTATAGTTACGCTGTTACGCACTTAATAACAAATTTTCAAAGACAATAACACGTTTATCGTTATATCCTGCATACTGTATCATGCACAGATAAGCGCCAAGCGGAAAAATACCTATAACTAAATTCCTATATAAAATAATTTTATTTTTCGAGTTCTCGTCAATTTTGCAGTGTCGTAAATCAATAATAATATATTTACCATAGGTTTTGGGTTACCTACACCGTTTAATCTAATTAAGTTTTAATATGGCTTAATTAGAATAAAAGTGATTTAAAAGTTGAAATATCTGTATAAATCATGTATTATATACCATACATCGTATTTGTGTGTGTGTAATAAATTGCAGTTTTAGCCGTTGAAGCCGTCGTTTTAACTTTTAAGGTTTTACTTAAAAATATACAGTAAGCGCGCGTAGATACTTTTCACGGTTTTTCTCTGCAGGAACATTACTAATTTTCTAAGGAGCTACTGTAGCGTTCGATTTATTACGACGTGTTGTTTTTCAGTCTTTTTGGAACGGTATACTTGTAGGCCGGTCATGTATAAATATTTACTGTTCCTTTTTTTTTTTTACGTCGAAATCGTACGACGTTTATAGATAAAATCTACAACTGACTGTATATGCATAAGATACTCTTGGTTCCACATGGTGTTTAAGATTCTTCATAAAAAATATTAATTGTTAAGTTAAAAAAATTACTACAAAAGTATACGAGATAGCTATGATACTTTTACTACACCAAAAATGAGTAATTTTCTGAAACGTTGTTTGAATTCAGCACCTATGTATTTTATTATAAACGTTAGCTGTAAGTGTCGTTTCATTTGAATGATAAACATTTACCGTGGTTTTAGTTTATAATACAATCAGGCGGGCAATCCGCAGGAATTTGTTATGGGATGGGGGAACAAAATATTTTTTTACTTAAAAAAATCTTTACGTAATGTTTTTTTTGTATAATGATTAAGATAATTGACCGAAAATAAAGGCAGGGGGAGCAAATGTCCCTATACTCCTCCCGTGGACGACGTTAAACACAACGCACACTGCCAAAAATCGTTCGGAAACCGCAAAACGACGTGTACAGACTTTTTTTTTTTGTTTTTTTGCTAGGCGGACGAATGCGAAGAGTTATTCTGTTATTCGCAATTATTATTGCAAACGCGGAGCGACAAAAGCGAGTAGATGAAAAAAAAAAAAAATTTTACCTAATCTTTACGTTCGTATAGTTTGTGAATTGTTTTTTGTCCGTCCTATTTTTAACCGCGATGTTAAAACCGCACAGCAGCCACGAGAATAATATTGTACTGTAATAATTGCAGTTGACGTAAAAGTGATGATCCGAACACGTCGACGGTTTTCATAATTAGTGTTCGCGCGAATCTCCCAAAAAAATTACGCGCCAGTACAATGGCATCGCAAATACCCCCTAGTGTGTCCATTCATAAAAATTTCGGTTATCTTAACGATGTTGTTATTACACACACACATGACGTATTAGTCAACGAGTGCGCGATTTCATTGATATAATTATTACTGCGGTTACATAATAATAATAATTATTATTATACTTACCTAAGAATAATACAATATGTACCTATATATACTCGCGCGTGTCGTTTTTCTCGCAGAGTTTTTTTTTTTTACATTTTTCCTGTACGTTCTATAGCGTTCGGTCTCGAAACGAAGAACCTTTAGCCGACTCGGCGGTGTTCTTTCGTATTACGTTTCGAAAGAGAGCAAACGTGTACAGTAGTGTGGGCACTATGGGCGTCGTTTTGTACACGTACTAACCCTGTATTATTTGTTCATCTGTTCAAATTCAACGCGCGGGAGGTGTTTTACAATTAATAATTCAATCTTCCGCGTTATTGCTTTTTATATTATCGGTTTCGAAGGAACCCGCGATTAGAGCTGACACTATATACAGTATTGTGTTTGCCGACGTTAAAAATTTCAACCGATTCGCGTTCGTACCACGGCATCGTGCGATACACATTTTGTCATTCAAGTATTCGGCCGAAGGTTGGTAGGTTTAAAATATTACGTATAATAATAATAATTGATACATCGGCGTCTTGTCCGTCCGCAAACGCTGACCGCCGCACCGTATGAAACCGCCGCCGCCGCCGCCGTATCGTGTTCCGAAAGAACCTAGACAAACAGTTTTTAATGATAATAATAATAATAATAATATGATATGTATTTATGTATAAATATAATACGCGCGTTCTTTGATAAAAAAAAAAAAAAAAATACAATATTTGTCGAGCGCGGCAAATTAATAATACAACAATACATTGTACGTTATACATATGTACGTATTACTATAACCATTCCAACTCTAATCGAACGGAACAAATATAGAATGAAAAAAAAAAAAAAAAATTCAAATTTAAACGTGTTTGCGTACCGATTAACGCGAATACCACGTGGAAATTATCATTTTGTCAAACGGTATATGTATATTATTGTTACAGCTAAAACTGCGTCACGTAATCGTTGTGTACACACATCGTAATATAGATTTCGATTGGACGATATATTCACAGAAGTTGACTAAAAACGGGACGTTCGAAAGATTAATTACAACGCGTAATTATTACACGCGGCTGTACCGAGAAGAAAATCTAATTACAAACGACGCCGTACCATATTAAAATAATATGTTACTGGAAACCGTATAGCCGATGATGATGATGATGATGTCTTGCATTGGTCGGTTTACGCGTTTATAATTTTACGCTGTTAAAGCGATTCGAATAATATATTCTAACGATAATCGCGTCGAAAACCGATTTTGTTTAGAATAACGCGTTCGGTTTTTCACGTCTCTAATAGGCGTAAATGGTATAAAAAATTTAATTGTTTTGCACAGACTATATTATTATTGTTACCTATACTCGATTATTCGCTATCGATATGACGTTTACGAAAATATCGCAGAAATAAACGACAAAATTATTCGTCTTACGATACACAATGCGCGCGAGACTGGGTACATTTTTTTTCGCGTACAGAGTTATTATGCGTATAGTAAAAACCGTATTATGTACATCGGCAAAAAATACATCGACCATAGGATAGTGTGCGGGGATATTCTAATATAATATCCGACGGTTAAAAAATATCGATTAGACATTGTAAACGAAAACGTTGTCACGAAAAAATACAACTGTCGCCGTCGTCGTCGTCGGAGGCATTAATAATTCGCCGTTTGTTCACCTATCATTATCTTCATTATGGTATTGCGAAAAATACACGAGAAATGAGAATAAAATACTATTATCACGTGTCTCGACCCATACTTTATAATATAAATATATAATATGTATAATTTACAATTCGGATCAACGCTTTGCGCGTGCGAATCAAAATTTTATTGTTGAAAAAACAAATTTTAGTTTTTATTTTAAAGAAAAACGTGTACACAACACGATAAATTATTATCCGTAGCTTATTGTTACTTCGACGGTTTGTGAAACGCATCAAAAATACAATTATTGTACGCTTTATGGAAAAGTAAAAAAACTACCAAACTATATAGAACACACTGTTTACGTACCTTTAACATTCGTATAGACTTTGATAAAAACAAAAGTACGAAACAAAATAATTTAGCGTACCTACGTTCGCTTTTTGCCGGTTTCATAATTATTTGTACAAGTTTTAACTGTGGTAGGTATATCAGTTGAAAATTAAATTAAAACTTAAAAAAAGTCAGAAATATATATATTATGTTTTCAATCAGTCTATTCCAAACTACTATTTCGCTATACGAATTTGTTATTTATGTACGTCGTATATACACACAGTCGTTAATATCATATATTATAACTTATATACGTCCAATAATACATTATGTATATTAAAGAAAGATTTATAAGTGTTATCTATGGTTTTTTTTTTTTTTTGTACCATATATATATGTATGTATAATCATATCCGGATCTCCGCGTTTTGCAACACGAACGAATTGCAATAACGCGCCTATAATAAGTATTCGGAAAATATGTTTGACCTTAAAATTGAATAACTTCTGGTTTCGGTATTATTCGTGAAATCATTATTATTATTATTACTGTTTAGGCATCGCACCCGTAATAACACTTATATAATACACACAACAAAGTGTTTCATTTCGGTTTTTTTTTTGTTATAAGCTACGTTCAATAATCTTTTTCTCGGTCTATATATTTTTCGGTCATTGAACAACAATTAATAATACCACACGTTCGTGATACAAGTTTGAGTTTTTTCATAAAGTGGATACACTTTATGAAAATCTCATCAGAATATCACATCAGACGCGTTCGAACACCAATATTATTATTATTATTGTTATACGAAATGTCGGTCGAAAGCGTTTCAAAGAGTATGTAATATCGAGCCTTTATTATTGTTCCGATTATTTTTTTTGTAAAACGCGCAAAATCATTCGAATTATTTATACTGTAAACAAACCGGGTTTCACCGGGCTCGAAATGTTTAACTGTATATATGTTCGTACACGTAACGATCGTCGGATATTACAGTTTCGACTTGACGGCGTCGGAGACTGCAGCACCGCGCCGTTATTGGCGTAGGACGACGCGATTTTTTTAACGATCCGTGTATAGGTTAGGTTATTATTTTTTTTTACAGTAAAAAAAACACGGCTCACCGCCGCCGCCTCGTTCCAGGTCTGTATAAGATCGCGTGGTCGGTCAAATCGTCGGTCGGGTGGGGAAATCGCGCGGATGTGTGGTTTTGGGCACTACAGCGAAGGTCCGCCGCGCGCGCGTGCATTTCCCCGTCCGCGCGCGTTTTTTCTCGGGTTTTTTGAATAATTTATCGAGCAGCTCGAGCGCGCGCAACACCACACCATTATTGTACAACAACAACGACGACGCGAAATATAATAAAAATATTTATCGTAGCGATTTGGCGATGCACGTATGTATGTATAATATGCCGTGGATATATATGTATCACACGCGAAGAAAAATAATAACAATCCTTATATATACGTGTATAATAATAACCGCGCGACCGATAATCGTGCGCGGTTTAACGATTTTTCGGTTGGCAGGACGGCGGCGGCGGTGCCGCATAGTTTAAAACAATAAACGGCCGATATTATTATTGTTGTTGTTTGAATATATTTTCCTTTTTTTTTTTTTTTTTTTTTCTCTAGCGCGTAAAAAAAAAAAAACGAACCGTAAGCCGGTTTCTTTTCTCCTATAAACGCACGCATTATTGTATATTATTTTCCGTGTGTATTATACGGGCAATAACGCGCCTTCGTACACGACCTAACCGCGTCGTACAATACGAGTGATGAAAATTGTAAAACAAAAAAAATCACGCGTACCGTTCCGAAAATTATATTTACTCAATATACCCCCGTGCTATTATTATAACAATACGTGTAATTATTCAGACGTACAGGGTGTTCCGAAATGATTCGACCCGGGCTATATAGATAATAAGTCGAGTTCTCGTGGTTCGCGGTGAGGTCAGTGGCGCAACTAGCGGGGAAGTTGGCAAAGTGAAACTTTGGGGCCCTAATAAATTGGGGGCCCCCATAGACTATTTTTTTCCACATTTTATTCATTACAAATTTGGGAGGGGCCCCATTTTATATTTGACTTTAGGGCCCCCAAGTGTCTAGTTGCGCCACTGGGTGAGGTTAGGTTAGGCTAGGCGAAGTCTTGCGGCAAAAATACACAATCGAAACTGTTTTAAATGTATAGAATATAAGGTTAGTCGCCTACTCGCGTTATACACATTGATACGATTCTTCACGTTGAAATAGAATATCAGACAAACAACATAATGCATACCTGTGTAAAAAAAAAAAGACTGTACAAAATACGTTTAAGGAATTACTATCGTGTTATTTTCGTTGCGTACGTTTATATTTTAATACTTTTTACGTTTCGTGTCATTCGAAACTGCTAACTATAGTAGTATAAATTCAAAAGGAATAATTATATAAAATAAAATTTCGTGTAGCTGTTGTCGACCCGGTGGCGATTTTCTCCGTTAAGTCCACCCACGGACTTTGGTGCCGATGCGTGTTTACATAGTGTACGATTATATAGTTAAATTGTTTTTTGTCGGGTTGAACAATATCGTTTTAGCCTTTCGAGATCACACTACTTAGGTAAGTATTACACGGTACGTTTTTACCTACTGACCCGTTGCGTCAAATATCGAACACTACAGCGATAATATATGCAGTATACCTCGCATAGCTCTTTAACCCAATACTCGACAATTGCCAACACGATTATAGTAGTAATTATATGTTGTTACTGTTTACGAGCTTTCGATTTAATTATTTGTTGTTTATCACTTTGTTTAAAACACCTTTTTTGGAAAAATATGTTCAGGAGCGGTTTGACCCAATAATGCCGGTTCTTATTATTGTTTGTACGTGTGAAGAACTATACGGCGGAACGATTTTACCCAAACGAAAAAAACTATAGTTCAATTTCTCTTTAGCCAGAAAACGAAAATTAGAAACGAGGCTCCCTATGTATGAATCCATTCACTTTAACACATTTTGTAGGAATGCCAGAAAAAAAATCAACGAAAATAACGAAAAAATAAGATTGTTTTTTACAAAAACGTCTGCAAACAAAAATCGTGTCAAACGATTTCGGACATATTTTAACCATTTATGAAAAAATATATTGTTGTGCTTTGTAACAGAGCGACGAGTCTTTAAATTGAAAATTGAAAGTTTTATGAAAAAGCGAAGGCGAAAATCGACAAATTTTAATGTTCTCTATATTTCACTCGAAATCGGTCTAAACCGAATACGATTTTTCGAGTATAATATTGTTTTAACCATCCCGAAGATGTGCAAAAATCACAAATAATTTAAAGCGTTTAACGAAATATGTTGACTTTTTGTCTCTTAAAAATTGTAAAAAATTCTTCAACTGAGGCATCATCATCTCAGCTCAATAATATACTTAGGTAGGTACCAATGAAAGGATTATTTAAAAAGATCCGAACAGTTTGACTAACTAAAAAGTCTCCGTTAAAAAAAAAAAAAAAGAACTTAATAACATGCATATTATCAATCTAGACTCAAATCCTAGACTATGACGTAACAGTGTTCCAAGTGCATACATAATATAGTAGACAAGTACGGCATGTTATGTTTATACTTAATGCGTTGTGTATAGTTTATCTGCAAAGGGTTATCAACATATCAAAATATGTATTCTTGATTACATCATGCGCCTATAAAAAATTATTAAATAATTTAATAAAAAAAAAAGTACGAATTTCTTATAATGCCTTGATGTTTTTCTCCAATAAAATAAATAGTTTTTTCGACACATAAAAAATTTAAATTAATTTTGATTTGTGTAGTTTTAGATAGACTAAAATAGTTAGGTTAACTTTAGACATGTTTGTCTGCAAGAATTGTGTTTTTTATAAGTATTTCAAAGAAAATCAAAACGTCAATAATATTCGACGGTTACTTATATGGTTAATTTCAAAACTTAAACAAAATAATAATTTTTTTTAGAAAAAAAAAAAAATCGGATATATACTTTTACGTTACTGATTTAAAAAATAAGTTTGATGCGTTGTGTTTTACGTAAATTCTTACGATTACACTGAGCAACAAAAAAATATTTTTTTTAAAAAGTCTAGGGTTTTCCAGCTGAATTAGACTAATTTAGATGCCCTGAGTCCGAAAATGACCTTGGTTTTGTTCTATCAGGTCAGGATTTTTTGCTACAGAAATTTTTAAAAATCGATTTTTTGTAAAAAAAACATTTCTTTGGATCATCTGCTGAGAAACCCCGGAAGATTTTTTCCGTTTTCCTCAAGAAATAAAAGTTAACGTATGCAAATTTATTAAGTTTTTATTTACTCCATCAAATTAAATAAGCATATTTATCATAATATTAGTATAACAATGAGCGTTACGTGACACAAAAGTTCAGAGTTCACGGCATAAATCGGCGTTTCTTCGATTCCCGTTTGTGAGCAGCTGCTGGGTTGTCTCTCTTCAGCATCCAGCAGTAGTCCGCCATCATGACTGCGTCCCACCTCCCCTGGTACCTATCCTCCATTTGGCGCATGTCCTGATGGAACCTTTCTCCCTGCTCGTCGCTCATCGCCCCAAGGTTTTCAGGAAACTTCTCCATGTGTGAGAACAGGAAGTGCATCTTTATACTCATCAAACACCCGAGCTTTTGAAAGGCCTCTATCATGCTGCTGATGAGTCTGGCGTGGTTTGCTGCCTTCGTGTTCCCCAGGAAGTTCTTCACCACCTGCACAAACAATTTCCACGCGGCGCACTCTAACGTGTTCATGGACTTTTCGAACTCTGTGTCCTTTATGAGCTGCCGTATCTGTGGCCCATCGAAAATGCCGGCCTTCAGCTTCTCAATGGTCAGTCGCGGAAAGGCTCGGCACAGGTAGTTGAAGCACCTCCCATCCTTGTCCAGAGCACGCGTGAACTGTTTCATTAACCCAAGCTTCAAGTGTAGCGGTGGGATCAATATCTTCTCCCGGTCAACAAGAGGTTCGTTTATGATGTTTCCCGCACCAGGTACTAACTGCTCTCGTGGCGGCCACACTTTCTTTACATAGTGCTGGGCTCTGTCTCGACTGTCCCACATACATATAAAGCATGGGTATTTCGTGAACCCGGACTGCTGACCAAGTAGAAAGTTCACCATCTTGAGGTCGACGCAGATGAACCATTGGTGCTGCTCATATTGGATTTTGTCGAGCACGTATTTCACTGCTTCATATTTCTCTACGAGAGTTGTGGAGTGAGCAAGAGGGATTGAGGCGAACTCGTTCCCGTTGTGGAGGAGCACACACTTCAAAGAGCGCTTGCAGCTGTCAATAAAGAGTCGCCAATCTCTCGGATCGTATGTAGGAGCTGTTAAAATCTTAAAGGCTTCTTTTGTTTTCATATGTCCTGAATAATCCCCTTAAAACCCCTAATATTAGCATATTGAAGCGTATAAAAAGGCTTACATTTCAGGGAAAAATGGTCATTTAGGCCTATGGCTGTATCTCAAAAAGTTGACCTGATACAGCAAAATCAATGTGATATTGGGACTCAGAACACCAAAATTAGTCTAAATCAGCTGAGAAACCCATGACTTTTTTTTGGTTGTTACCCAGTGTTATCTATCCATTTGTATCAAGTTTTTTCAGATCGTTGTGTCACAAATAAAAAATGCGATACCTACTTAATAAAACCGTATAGGCTTCCCTATATAATATAATGTTTTCAAGAGGAGACGAACCCATTTTCGACTCAAAAATTACACTATAGGCGTATCTAGTCAAAAGTTTGGGGAAATAAAAGTTGATTTGAGTTTATAATGAAAGACTGAGACACAGTTAATCATTACATTCTTAGTTCTCATACAAATAATTAACGATTACAGTTTATTATACGCGATGAAGTCGGTTTTACGTTTTTTTTTTTTTTTTTAGCAAATCGATCAATAATCGATTATTCGTGTCAGCTCTTGTATTGTATTTTTGTACACATGCATTTATAACTCCTCAACCAAGTTTTCAATTTAAAATGACTGAAGGAAATAGTAAGCGATTAGTTGAAGGCAATACATAGACGCAAAGTAACCCATCATGTATGACGTAGTATAGAAATTTTGAAATTATTTTTTAAACAAAGTGGATAGTTATATCATTTTAAAAATTGCTACGGTATGGCCGCGCCCAAACGAGACCCAAAACTTTTTCTAAATAAGTATATTAAGTGTTCCAAATCGGTATTCTGCGTGTTTAATAATGATCGTAATAATTGGTGTGTGTGTGTGTTACCAGTAATACTATAAATATGTTTACAATGTGAACTATGAATCATCATTAATTACGAGTGTTATGAATTAAAAAAAAAAAAAATTTAAATAAAGGTTATGTATCATAATATAGGTAATGGTAAAAACGGTCGATTTTGTTGGTCATTGACGACTCACTTAGTGAGGTCATTTCTAATTTGTTACAAACTTACGCGTGAAAAAAAAATATTGTATATATTAACTATAAAATATAAAGTAACGTGATCTTTTGTCGCAATAGTTTTGAAAATGTTAAAGTGCATTGTTTACGAAATACAAAACTATTTTATACGTGTTTTTTTCTATATACTTTATTGTTTTGTCGCGTTTATTTTTTCGCTTACACACAATATTTTTTTGTGCGATAGTATTACTGTGCTTCACTTTAAAATAGACTGTAGATAAAAAAGAATTATGCCCATCACGCTTCTTTACATAATATACGTTATAGAAATAAATTTTATGTTATATTTCATAGTAATTCTAATATCTAATAACGATTACCTACGTTGTTTTATGTAAAAAAAAAAAAAAAAACAAATAACCGGTAAAATTTTTTATGAAATTTGACAAAAAGGGTGAGAATAAAATGTTCCGAAGAATACTGTAGATTTGTAGTTATGTTAGGATGTAAGTGACTATTAGATAATTGATGTTTTATTCGTGCGAATTATATCTACCTACTAGAATAAGTAGACAGTAAATGCGTAACTTGTATCATTAAAAAAGTGATTATTTTATGTTTATAATATTGTATAATATGATATTGTTAAGTCGAATCGGTTTGTAATTTTTTCCAAAAATATAGTATGATTGTGATACGTATTTTTATACACATCACTGTAACTATTTTCAGTTGAAATCAGTAAACTGTATTAGAGAAAGTGTTATTATGTTTATTAAATTATTAATGGTTTAACTGGAGTTAATTAAAACAATTTGAGATACGTAAAATGGGACGACAAACAAACATTAAATTAAAATGATGTGGAGCGAAATTATAGATAATATTATTTGTTTTGATAAATATCGGATGCAGTATTCTAACGAGTTAAGACAAAACAGAATTAAAAAGAAAAAAGAATTGTTTAATCTATGTGAAAAAAAACGCCAACGTAAATTAAATCATTATTTAGTCGGCCTTATACAAATATGCTTATTGATTTCGTTTCTGAGTATCAAACAGCTATTAATTGTTGCATTACAAACTATGTGCGGGTTAATGTCTAAATTTTAGTTTTTAGCAATAGAAAACCAGAAACGAAACGCAATTTTAATGTACTTCACATAGCTCAAACCGCGAGCTTATAACGTTGCCAAATCCAGTGAAAACAGCGAAGAAGAATATCCTTTTAAAGAATATCCTTTTAAAGACATAAACACATAAAGTGTTGGACGAGAAAAATCTTGAAGACCTGCAATATCAAAATGATATTATGTCGAAATAACGCAATAACATTTTTACGTCGACAGACGTTATTATTTTTTAATCTCGTGATATCGCGTAAGGATTTTCATAAACCTATAAATGAACTAACTGGATGCGCTCCAAAACCAAAACGTCCGTTTGAAGGACACGTTGGATATTACTTTCTCGCGCGATGTCCTCTAAGTTTTAGTTTTCTGAACGAGTTGAATTTTTCGGCGTCGGCAACGTTCCGTCCGTCTAACCTTAAGTATAATTAACCTATATAAATATATATATTTTATTTGTTGGACTTTTTCCGTCGGGGTATAAACGGTCGACTAGAGCCTTATCTCATCCAGTCGCAATCAAACTAATAAGTAGCGAAGAACAACGTTTTGTAAAAGTAGGTAGGTAAAAAAGCAGACGGTACGTCCGTTATGACACGAACGTGTTAGCTTGAAAAAAAAAACATCTAAAGACTACACACTAAAAAACATTTTACTGTTATATATATATATAATAGGTGTATAGATTAATGTACGATTTTTTTTTTGCAGCCGACAGCCAAGAACAATTATTATCGTTGGATATTATTAAATTGTTGATATTATCAAAATAAATGGCCTACTCAAAACGCATTCGTGCGTCTTTTTCGTATTCACGGCCCGCCTGAAACGTTATACCGTGTTAATTAATAATAACATGTTGCGTGTATTTTCTAACAATTTTGGTTCAGCACACAACATAATGATTGATGACGACATCAAAATATCGATGGATGAAAAAATTAACACGGCTGGGCAAATTTACTGGGATTCTGTTCCGCTTTCCGACAAATTAAAAAAGGTTTAAAAAATGCGCCCAAAAGTGGCACATTCCCCAAAGCTTAAATGGACGTTGGAGAAGTCTCTATAACCAGAGCGAGAATTGAACGCTCTTTATGCGACGAATGCCAAGAAGACCTTATACCATCCAACACATCGTTTAAGACTGCATTTTCTTTCAAAACACTCGAAACACTCTATCAATACCGAACAACCTGGACGAAGCTCTAAACGAAGACAACTCCGTTAAAATCTTAATTTTTTTCACAAAAATCAACATTTAACTTCGCGTATACACAACTTATACACGTCTAAATGTTAATGTAACAACTCACTCATTTGTAAAGTGTATACAAGGCCAATAACCAACTTGGACGAAGTCGAAGTCATTTATTTTTTCCTTTCGATAAAAAAAAAAAATAATTAATCATAGTGAACACACGGTATCGTTTTTCATCGTGTTTATAAAACCACCGCTATTTGTAATGCTCTCTTATTGAACATTTGTAAACATTTTACAGCAATGATAATAATGATCGTTTTGGACGAGTTTGTCCGGTTTCATCGTATGCAGTTTTTAACGACTACAAAAACTCGAGGTAGGCAAAACACGTTGCTCTCAGCTGCGTTGAACTGCGCATACGCGCGCATTCGGGGGGTGTCTCGTGTCGACATCCATATGTAGTACCGATGATTTCGGTCGTTTAAACAGAAACGAAAGTAATCGTTTACACGTATAATCGACAAATTCGGAAAAAAAAAAGGTCGAACTGAATTCTTGGCGTTGGCAGTTGATTATTAATTGCGTAATTAATCGTTTTTTTTTTTTTTTTGAACTCACGTTGTGAAAAAAGATTTAAAAAATGTTCCGGTATTGTTTTTGGTCCAGCACTGAGCATCGATCGTTTGTCGAATCATTCTAAAAAGACGCGAGACCATTGAGCCCTTTACTCTCTGTATAGTAATCAAGTGATAGTATGACATTGTAATGTACAGTTATCATCAAACGAACTTATCGCAGTATAAGACGTATAGTACGGATTTATATAGAAACTATACTCACTATTTAACTACGATCCATACGTGGCTCGATTAAACAATATGTCAAGTGACATATTTTAAATTCCGTCCGTTATTAAAATAAATTTCCCACGAGTAGGAGAAATTTTTCCCGTAATGTCAATATGTTGTGCGCGTTAAAATACAACGATGGTATAGGAATTGCCTAGATTTTGCTCCTTATAACCTGGCGGGCGGGGCTCTGTGTTCCTCAACTCGGTGGGTTTTTTTTCAGTTCCATACATAAACCGCGTAGTAGTAAAAAAATACATATCGTTCGGTCCCCGCTGACGCAATTAATGATCAGTACACGTGGAAAATTATCAGAACTGTTCGTTTCATAAACGTTTCTCAATAATGCGTCGACAGTATGAGAATCACAACATTATAGTTTTAAAATAATAATTATAAACTTACGAGCGCGTGACACTTTCGGTAAATGTTCAAAGAAAATCGTTTTTGGTTTTCTGCGTTAAAACTTTTTACGGAGTTAATAAACACTTGCAAACACGTCGGTACGAACGGTGGAAAACAAACGTGGATCGCTTAAAATGGACGATCATTATAATTGTGTATAGCGTGCTATAATCATCCTGCTGCGGTAACAAACAACGATGCACGTATTGTTGACACTTTAATCGTACCCCGTGAACACTACGAAAAAATATTCCATTTCCGTTGTGTTGTACTCGAACCGTATAATTTTGAGGCTTAGACACCTAGGCATACGTACGTATCATACCTAGGCGTTGTGTTCGTATTGAATTTTAAAAATTTTTTTTTTTTTTTTTTTGCCTTGGGCATTGCTCTACCAACCGCTGCTCATTTGGAGGCATAACTACGTAATGAATATGTTTTAAACAATAATAAAAAACTACAATACAACAAAAATCAGCATAAGCGTGTTACTAAGACAACTGTTTGTCATTTTTAGTTGTGGCTACAATTAAGCCGATTATGTTATTTTACAATTGTACAATTTTGGTTTTTTGTCCATTCCAACTACTTATAATTAACATTTTGAAAATTTGAAATTTTGAAAACCACCTACGGAGTCCAAACAACAACTTCAGAAAGTTTCAACGCAATCGGATGAACAGTATTTGAATGCATAAGGGACAAACATACATACATACGTACATTCATTTTTATATATATATAGATTATAGTAGTTTGATTTTAAATGTGTGGAATCTAAACTCGTCAGTTCTTGTGTGTTTTTATTATTAATTATTATTACTTTTACTACGTTATTTTAGGTTTTTAACGCTGTCGAAACCGAACTGATATCAGATTGATATGTGTATTTGTTTCTGTGTTGATTTTTTTACAAACTTTTATAATTACTTCGTACTTTCATTCTTCATGACGCAGAATAAATTTAAGTCCCCGTTAATCATACGAGTGCACTGTTTGTTTGAGTCGTCATTTTTGAGGTACAAAGTAAGTACATAACGGTTGCGAGCCAATAAAACTATATTGGTAAGTTGTTGTATTGTGTTTACATTACTCGATTTGTAATTTTTGTAAAACGCATTATACGGCCCTTTGATAGGTGCTTGGTTAGCATCCACAGAGGTCCAGTTATATATTTCTGGACTTTTTCTAAGGAGTACCGGATAGATAATTTAAATAACTCGCGCGGGCGTCCTGTAGCTGGGCGTGCTCCTAGTGTTAGAATATATGTTCGCTAAAGTGCCACGAGTGCAATGAGATGTACAGTACAGTTTACGATTTGAATAAGAAGTGACTAAAGTAAAGGATAGATTTAAAAGCAAATAAATTGAAACCAAAAAAAATGTGCGATTCAGTAAAAATGCGGGTTACGTATATGAATTTTACGTAATTCAAATGGCAATAACATTCCAACGGCATTAGAGTTCCAAGACTCTAATCAGAAAATTAAAGGTCTTGTAACTGCGAAAACCATTAAGTTTCGAAACAAATCTTTAAAAAAAAATCGACGAGTTTTCATTTCTCGCACGAATCGGTTTATTACTCGACGTGTGGCAACGTAATCATTCGGTTCAGATTTGGAATTTCTTCAAACGTATATATATTTTTTGTACAGCGAACTATATACCTATCTATTGACGTGTTATGCGTTGAAATAAGTTTTTTGTCCTCACAGAACAAAAAAAAAAAAAAAAACGTTATTCATTGTTGAATTAATAATGCGTTTATATTTCACCGATCCTCTCAGGATAACATGTTTGTGTATTAATTGGCTTCGTATAGAATACGATGCAGACGCGTGTGTTGAGTGCGGAGAGATGCGGAGGCTGTACAAGACTCGATGTGTCTATAGACTAATCGACGTTGTATCGTAACCGCGAGGGATTCTGTACATCTTAAGCCATTTTCGCGGATGATACCGATGGATTTATATTCTGGTTTTTACAGACGCTTGATACTATATAACACGTCGTACGCCGCGTAGCCAGCCAGTCTTCTATAGAGTCTATAATAATAATGATGTACAGACTCACAGCTAGCGTTTTCACTTATAGTTTTCGTCCTTCTATAACACGCTTCTCGATCATCCTGTTTGCGTTTCCACCGATTTTATGTCTCCGCGGCGGATGTTGTTTTAGCCGCGGCGACGTTCCTCGTCACCGCATATCGGTCTCATTAGAGCGGTCGCGCAGCCCCGACGACACGTTTTCCCCTTTCGCCGCTTCACTACGGCTCCGTTACTGTGTACACGCCACCGTTCAGTGCCGCCGGATTTAACCACCGCCTTAAGCACAAAACAAATTGCCGCCTTTTTAGTCTAAAAAATGAATTATTGAATCATACAATTATTGTTTTTTTTATTTATTACTTCTTAAAATTTTAACGATGAAAAATAAAAATATACAGCTGCTGTTATAAAAATGCATACGTATACATTCATCATATATAAAAAATATGATATAAATAAAATATAATGATAAAAACATGGTAGTAATAAATGCTTGAATAGTTAATTATTATTATATTCAAAATTAAATAGTGGGCCACGTTGGCCACGACGAATTGTGTACAAGTCGGTGCGTGTTATCGATGTCTTCACGGGAGACGTCGCGTTCGACGTGGAAACTAAAAGTTGGATTGGTATTACAAGTGTGAAACACGGTCACATCGTCAAACTCGAGATCGGGCGATTAAAAAGTCTGCAGACTCTGTAGCGTAACGTCATCTTTTTGTATTCGTTCGTGTAGTTCAAAAAACACGATTATAATATACCGTAAAACACTCACTATCAGTCGCCCACAGACGACGTGTCGACCACCGCAACTCACAAACTGGGGGTTTTTTCGATGCAAGTTAACGATCGTTTTTTGCTCTAGTCGTTTTTAACGTTAATTTTTTTTTTAACCGAGCCATGACGGTTAAAAATGTATTTACTGCGTTCAATCGAGTCGAACTCGACACCACTCGACGTATTCTTGTTTAACGCCACGTGTAATTTTATTGAAATAAAAATTGATCGACTTGAAAAAATAGTCCGTCGGAAAATATTTTCAACTCGTTATGACACGAGAAAACCCGGTTTCGCCTCGAACTTCACAGTATATATAACGTTATGTTGTATACGGCGCGGCGGGTACAAGTACCCCGCAACGTCCCGCGGCGATGAAGTTCTCCCCGCGGAATCGTCCCGGCGGCCCTGTCCCGAAATCCTGCAGGATGCGTATGTTACGACAACGTAGGGTTCCGATTTCCTCGCGTATCGGCCCGCAACGGGACAAGGGCGTTCGCGGGAATCCGTTAAGGGGGCCCCCTAAATATTTATTCAAATTTAAAAATCTTTACGTTGTGTTCTTTTATACAATGGGCCCCGGACGATTCTGATGAGCCGTTGTGTAGGCAACTTATTATACACATTTGTTTTTTGTCCGTATGTAGACAAACGCTTCAGATCAAACTAAAATTAACCAATACAGTATCCACTTCCACCATTCCGTTATCTTCGAGTATAACATTGTAAATGACAAACGGCGTTCGCGATTTTCACCGTTACTTTTTCAATCTGAAAACGGATCAATTTACGAGGAAATGAATTTTTTTTAAAATTTTTATCATTCAAACAGGAAGCGTTATTTATAAAACTATAAAAATTATAAATGAATTTCCGAACGAAAAATAAATGTAAAAAAAAGTCGTTTCCCAGAGAACTTAGTGGTGAATCAAAACGTGCTTTCTGAATAGAAACTGGACCGATTCGTATATGGATAGATGATGAAAAGCCGCATGTTTTTTACACAAAGTTTTTTTTTGGATATCCACTATAGAGGCCTTCAGACGGTATTGAAAAAAAAATATTACGATAACTGATAACGATAAACTTCTGCGAGAACTCTTAATGTCTCAAAACGAATGAAAGTCTATAAAAAAATCGACGAGTTTTCATTTCTTACACGGTTTTTATTTCTTGATGCGTGACGATGTGATCATTCGGATCAGTTTTGGGATTTTCGCGATTGTTTACATTTTTTCTACAGCTTCAAATCACCAATCTTTCGAAGTGTTGTACGTTAAAATAAGTTTTCGTTGTTGAATTAATGCGTTTATTTCACCAATCCTCTCAGAATAACATGTTGCGGGGGGTTGTGTATTAATTGGCTTCGTATATAATACGATGTAGACGCGTGTGTTGAGTTCGGAGAGATGACGGGCCGTACAAGACTCGAATGAAATGTGTACGTGGTCTATAGGCAGCAAATCGACGTTGTATCATAACCGCGAGGAATTCTGTACATCTTAAGCTACTTTACCGCGGAGGATACCGATGGATTTATGTGATTCGTATGATTTATGTTGCATAGCCAGTCTTTTGTAGTCTATCACAGGCCCGGATTTACCATGCAGGCATTGTAGGCAGTCGCCTAGAGCGGCAAGAATTGAGGGGCGGCAAATTTTAGCAGAAACTTTGAAAACTTGTCCAATACGTGGGAATTGAATTTCCCGCCTGGTTTGTTGGCACGCGTACCAACATTATAAGTGGGAAATGCCTAAATCGAGAGAAAAATCGATCTATACAAGTTTCGACACACTTAATACGAAATATTCGATAAGTTTCTATATCGAATATCATATCACTTTTTTGCACTTTCTCCTACAGTGTGTAGTGAAAAAAAAACATAACCTCCTCTGTGATTATTTTTGAACATTGGTGGTCGAGAATTAATTGTTACGGGCGGTGCTACAAGTTTCAATGGCATAAATTTCAGGTTAGTTATCTTTACTAAGGTTTATTTTACTAACAGATTCAAAAAAAGTCAACATCGCAAAACAACAATGATTTTCGTATAACAGTAATTTTGTAATCCAATTTAATAAGGTATTAAATAATTCTTTGCAATTTAAATAATCAATGTTTTGATAAATTTTGTAAAATTGCCAGTTACTTTTTTTCCAACGACATTTTCCGTAACGTCAACTTTTTAGTATATATCTTAATTGAGAAAACGCAGTTGGAGCTCCCACGAAGCATCCTGGGAGATAGAAATTTAGGAACGTCTGGGAACAACGTTTGACTTCGGGCGTTAATTACACGAGTTATTTATCTTGATCTTTTCATTTTTTAAAGAATAATTTATTATATATAAATAATAATTTTTAATGAAATTCTTGAAAAATCTGCCCAGCTTATAAATTTCTACGATCAAGACATCGAAGTATCTTTTGCAAATGAATTGATTTTATTTAAAAGTTACTGCGCCAAAAAGGACGTGGAAAAAAATTCTCCTATGGATCTGCTCAAATTACTAAGAAGTAATGAGCTCTACACAGTTTTTCCGAATGTTGATATAGCGTACAGAATGCTTGTTTGCACACCCGTATCAAATTGTAGCGCTGAGCGATCATTTTCCGTGCTGCGGCGAGTAAAAAACTATTTAAGATCAAAATTGGTAGCGGAACGATTAAATGCACTTGCTTTGTTAACTATAGAATCAGATTTGCTCATGTCTATAGATTGTGATGACATTATCAACGACTTTGCCATTCTAAAAACAAGACGGAAAAATTTGAGCCAATAGGTAATAATTTTTGTACAAAAGACAATAGCATAAATAATTGTATTGTTGAATTACCTTAAGTTATACAACTCATTATTATAAGGCTTCTGATTATAATAAAATAAAATATTTGCTCTCAGATAAATGCATTATATTGATATAAAACCAATCGTACCAAGCTCATTCCACCATTACAGAAATTTCGAGGGAGGTGGGGGCGGCAATTTTGGCACCTGCCTAGGGGCGGCAAATTTCTAAATCCGGGCCTGGTCTATCATAATAATATACAGACTCACAGCTAGCGTTAGTTTTGAAATTTCATCCCCTTATAACGCTCTATAATACGTAATAACACAACATCCACTACTACGGGCCTTAAGATGTTGGAGAGAAAATAAAATCCAAGTGGCCCACCCCCACTTGCCCCATGTACGCTGTGAACTCGCCCTCGCAACAGGGGAAGTAATACAGGGAGCGGCGCGGCCGACCGACGATTTTCGAAGGGCCGTAAAATGACGGAAACTTCGATGAAAACGGTTTGTGCTATTGAGATCAGTAAGAAATCCCGTTTTTTAAACCGTCTTTTGTAAACACGATATCTTTACAGCAGTCGCATCGGGCGTCTGAATTGTCGGAAGCAAGCGAAAAGATTGTGTGAATCAAGAGGAGACGTTTGTGCTTCTCTCCGGGGGCAACGGAAATCATCAGCCCGACTCACTAGTAAATCACGTTGAAAAAGCGGAGAATCTCAATGCGCGTAAAAACACGAACGTGTACGTAAAAATCAAGAGAACGGAATGGTCGCGTACGGATAGCCATAAGGAAAGCACTGACCGCGGTGACCGCGTCGTACGCGAGAAGTGATAGCCGAACCGAGAACGAGACGGAAAGATGTTGCGGGAAGGAATGAGTGTCCTCCTAACCGGACAGAGAAAGGTGCGTTGTACAATCGTGGCAGCTCGGACGGCGGCTGCATCGATGCACCGAAGTATGCGGTTTTCGCCACGTTTCGACGGCCTCGATCTCACCCCGTACGGTTTGTTTTCTTCTTTCTTTCGGGTCTTCTACACGGGCCTCCCCGAGGAAAACCTCCGACGGGGAAAAAATATTTTTTATTTTAAAAACGTGTCCCGTCACGAGTCCGGTGGGTGCTGCACCACCACTAGCAGCAGGTAAGACAACAATAATGTGCCCCACACGCACACGCGCCTACCCCTAGCGCTGCACCCCCGACGTTTTTTATGGGCACAGGTGATGATGCCGTCGTGTCGCGTGCCGCCGATTATCGTCATCGCGTTCGGACACATCGCAACACCGCGGCCGACGCGATACGAATCATCCCCACGGTTCGTGTGTTTATTACAACATTTTTATCGTACACGCGCTGCGGTGGTCGCGGCGGCGGTGTGATGGATCGTGTTTGGTGTGTACCCACGCGCTTTTGGGCGTACCCGTATCATACAGGTATTTTTTTGATTGTTACGCGAGTGCAACATCACGATATCAATTATTACTAGTATTATTGTTACACATCGCGATATGCCGGTACCGCAGCTTTATTATTATTATTATTATTATAGCGTGTTCCGGCGGGTGCAGGAAGAGGGGCAAAAGCACGTGTTTGTTGTGTACGTGTCGGCGTGTACACCTATATGTGTAAAACGTATTCCCGGGACACGACCTGTCGGTCCGTCCATATGCCACGAGGGGACGCTGCAGCAGGAACCATGTGGCGCGTCGCGCCGTCGTGTGTGCAGCTCCGCCACGGCCCTCCACGCGAGTAATGTATATTATAATTTATATTGCGGCTGCGGATCCGCGGTCCTACGAGAAATGCGGCCCATATGTCAGGTTAATTGGTTTTTATCATATTTTAATGTTCTCTCTCTCTAGAATTTTCCACGTTCGTTAGCCGATGGTTTTTTTTTTACACTTTATTATTAATCCTCCTCCTCGAACATCATCGACGCGTGCGCGCCGCCACGACGGTTGTGCAAAGTCATCGTCAACTGTTGCCATGGTGTAGGTACTGTTCACGCCGCCGTGTAACCGATACGCGGCCGCCGCCGTGTTTTCACGATCATCGCGCGACGTACAAAAAAAAAAAGAAAATTCGTAAAAACGACGCCGTACCGAACAACGTGATCAGCAGCAGCGGCACCCATTACGATAGTCATCCCGCGCGTGTATTTTTCGCGTCTCCTCCACGTCGGTTCCGGAGTACACCGAGTGTGCCTTTTGACTCTGTCTCTGGAACGGACGGGAGTTTTTCCCCCAGTATTCGGAGTTTCAGGTCTACGACCTATTATTACTCCGCTATTTGTATTTGACAGAATTTGCAGAACCGGCAGTCGTGTCGATTACGGGTATTGTATTTCGGTCTTCGGTGTTTTAGATTTTGTCTTCGCATATTTTTCTGATACGTGCGTGTTTTGAAATTGAGGCTTTACAGTAGAATATTTCCGCGTTTCGTTCGTCCCGTGTAGTGATCTCATATTTGCCGAGTTACGTTTTTCGTTGTAGGTAGTGTACACATCACTGTAATGGTTCGGAGGGCCACGCACGTTCCGGTGGACCGCTTCGACCTTGTTCCAGTTTGAGGGGCTAATAATGACGGGGGCCCCGTACACAATGATTGGTCGGATGTGTATTTCGCGTGTTGCGAGTCTGTGGTTGCGCGAGTGGGATGTCGCTTTTGCTGTCTATCTGAAGGATAGAGCGCTGGCCCTTTTGGCTTTCCGAACGGCTAGTTTGATACGCTCGTTGAATTTTAGCGACTTGTTGACCAAATTTATACCTAAAAGTATTTCGCTTTGGTCGTTTGAAACCGGTATCGAACGCGCTCGACGATTTTCAACCGTTCGGCCCGGCTCAAAAACCGTCCCGCGAACCGCAGCTGTTTACACGCGTTTTCCGAGTCCCTCGCTTTTACGTTTATCTTCCGTGCTACGCACGAACCGGCGCCGCGTCCCGTGTAAAAATCCGTAACAGTCTGGAGCGGAAGACGCGGCGGTGTCGAAAACCACTTCGGTAATATCCTATATTATACGTATATTACACACCGCGGGACGAGAAATCTCTCTCGCGTACACTACGCGTTACACTCTCACCCTGAACGTTATTTCTTTCTTTTTCTCCTCCCTACGCAGTATACGTAATATATATAGTTACTCCGCGTGTACTGCACGTCTCTCTAACCGTGTCGTCGTCGTCGTCGTCTTCTCCGCCGCCGCGCGTTAACATCAAAACCGTTGGCGCATCTATCTATAGACTTCCGCCCATTAACGGCGTGCGTGCTCCGCGGAACTGGGTTAAGAAAAACAAAAAAAAAAAAAAACGCGTCGAAAAACGTCGCCAAACGGCAATACGTTTCGCCGATAGCTGGTGTTCAAACACGGCCGGGCGCCCCAAACCAAAATGTCCATATCGAATTATGGCCCTCCTGTGCCTTATACTGTCGATGAAATAATTTAACGCGCGTAATACATACCGTACGCTGATATTTCACGTGCGATTCCGACACGCGCCGCCAATCCCGTGTTCGACTCGAACAAAACGAGTGGCGATAACGTAAAAATCGCCGCGTTTTAGTTTCGTCTCTGCCGCCCGTACAACGGAGAGGAGTTTTTCCAAAAACGATAGTGCAGGGAATATAAACGCCGGTTTTGCAGGTTGTGTGAGCAGTTGTGCAGTGTCGTCGTCGCGTTGTTGTTGTGTTCCATACTATTGTGACCTATGTCGGTAAGAAAAACGTGTTTTACGCCGAAACGGACCGAAATAATAATTGATTCGAACACGTCTTTTGTACAACTGTGCAGTTATTAGTCAAGTAGGGGGACACTATTGCATCCGTTTCCGCGGTTATAAATAACCACTCGGTAAACTGGAAGTATGTATGTTTTAATCTAAAAAAACTCTCAACAATACCGTATACGGAGCAATAGTGTTGAAACGTTCAAAAACAACAACGCGCGTCCCCCGACTGTATCGGAAGTATCGTCGTTGAATCGGTGTAAAAAAAAAAAAAAGGTTCCGTTACGGCGAGAGGTTTTATGGTAACAATCGTAAATCTCCTTACTCTCTTACAAGAGCGCCCTTTTTCCGTTGTTCGACGTACGCGTAGTAATCTTATTACCAGCGGCCCAGGCGGAGAAAAGGTTATACGAATCGCGGAACCGTACCGTTCATAATGTGTAACACATCTAATTATGTATATTATACAAACATATAGTAACAACAACAATAATCGAATTGGTCGGCCGATGATGTGACAGCTATTTCACACAATGATGCCGCGTACTCGGGTACGACGCGTCGTAATAATTTATAATATAGACCCGCATGTACGGACGCATCCCGATAACTTGACCGTATAATACGGTTTGTACGATTTATCAATCGAATACAGTGTACCTATTTAAATTTCTAGTGATAGTTTTTGGTGCACCAACAATTAATGTTGCTCAAAATACTCGTACGGGCGCAGACGATGTTAAAAACTCTGAATTGAGAAAAAAAAAAATTGGTCTTATGCGATAGATTTCTGCAGCGCGTTATGAAACGAGAACGTGGAATCATGAAGAAAGCAATAATCGTATGACGCCTACAGCGGTGGCGCGGCCGGAACGTGTTTCGCGTTACAAAATATAAAACCTTTTTATTTGATTTTACTTCGTACGGTTCGAGGGGAGGAAAAAAAAAACGTCAAACAAAATCAGGATAAAAACGTTTCGACCGTAAACAGTACGGTCGGTTTAGGCTTGAGAAAATGTCGTTTGCCACCTACCGAGGAACGAGAAAAAAAACGACGAAAGATTGTTAAAATAGTAATTAACGTGAATCGATGTAGTACAAGCTGTGGTAACTTTTTCGCGGTACCTATAACAGACCGCGGAGACATGGACAAGCATAATAACAGTTACTAAACCAAAAAACGAGCGTTGTTCCTAATGTACACTCGTAATTTTTTCAACTACAATTGTAGCTCTTCTAGTCTTTAGGTGCGTTTTATAAAATCGCTGCTGCACACAAAACGTACGTCGCGGTATAATTTAATGTTTTAACGCCGAATCGAAAACTCCAAACTTCGGTGCATTTTTACGCGCGTGGTCGTTCCGTGTATATTATGTCGTTATATTCATCTCGGTTTTACGTTCAATTATCGCGTGGGCGCAGGTTGCTTGCAGACGATTTAAATTTTAATGACTTGTGAGATTTTGACATTTTTCCGGGTTGACGCATTAATACTATAACGTGATTTATGCGTTCACGTAATACTATATTATATTAAACAACGTCGCCGCCGCATGTCGAAAACATTTCGAATATCTCCGACTAATTAGTATTGTTTTGATGGTAATGTTTTTTTTTTTTTACTCGGGAGTTGGTGTATTCTACTTAGGGTATCGTCAGAAATAACGAATATACGACAATTAGGTCCCGTGCGACAAACGAAGTGTAAACAAAATCTATAGTTTGTACAAATAATGGTAAAATTGTCGTGCGTTGTATACATGCATGAGTTTCAGAATAGAAAATTAAATTCATTCGGTCCGACAAGTGATTATCCAATAAATACGATGTTTAAAAAACACGAAATCTGATAATAGTACCTGATAATAATACGAATTTTAGTTTTCAACTAATAAAACGGAACACGTCACGTTTAGTACTTATACCGTATACCAACGAATCACTCTGCCGGTTTCTACAACAAAATATTTTAGTCTTTATGTGCGAGCAAATACGAGAAAAAGCAAAAAAAAACGTACAAATGCGATATTAAACTTGGATCCCGTACTACGTTTGACTGACTTCAGCATCGTACAAGTGCACAAGTATAATATAAGGGTGAGTTAAACTACAAGTGTGGTTGTACACGGCAAAAGCGTATAGTATCCCTTCGGAACGTTGGGTGTGCTGTTAACTGCAGGTAAGTAATATTTAATGGAAGGTAATTTTGTGCGTGTGTGTGTAAAAAACGATCGAACTCTCGTCATGGTTATAACTGTTCCGTTGTTACAGCGATACACGACATATGTGGTTCCGGATGGTGGGTTAACATATACGTACTACATAGGTATCGCAAATGTTTGTTGTGATGAATAATTTCTGGCACTGACTTTCTGTGCTCGTAAAATTTATCATATTCCGAAACAACGTGTTGTAAATGACGTAAAAAAAAAAAAAAAAGAAGAAATTCACTCCGCGCTTGTTTCGATGAAAGTATTTGATAGTTTTTTGAATTTTTTTCTCCAAAATGCGGATCTCAAGCGTTTGCGTCTGCACTGCAGAGATAAAAACGGTTGAGTTTTAAAATTAAAACTACGACAGAAGGATGTTTCTGACTTACGCATGACTAATCAAGTGTACCCGTGTATTATCAACGGTCATATTATGTAGACTAACAGATGGACGCGAGAGATTCTATCGAGTCGGTGGAACTTAATTGCGCGCGGTAGAAAAGATACACCGTTACATCTCGTATACTATAGGTCTTACAGACAAATTAAGAAAACGTTATCTTGTTTTTATCTGTAGATTAAAACAACGCGTACCATTTTTGGCGGAATAGTTTTTTGAGAAATGTTTGAAAGGAACTGAAAGCGTAATAATCTATCTTTCAAATGATAGTGTGAAAAAAATGTTTTTTAAAGTTTCATTCGATACCAGTTGCCTACTTTAAATGAAAATTAGTGTACCGTGGTTAAAAAATTGATTCTGACTATGATTTAAAATATATATATGACGTTTATTATATTGCTATATCTTGATAATAATTAATATGATTTAGACTTATAAAACAAAGTTAAATTGTCGTTTTACGTTTTTCGTTGGTTTCTATTTGTTATTATCGATACAGATAACAATTATTATAATCGCACAAAGGATGTATCATTTGGAAGTTTACGTCATTCAAGTTCCAATCAGACGTGTATTGAAAATGACCACTCCTCCCTTTACCATATGGTAAATATGGTATAACTATATTATGGTATAACTATATTATACTGCGTTTAACTGATTACTGCGATGTACAAAGTTTATAAAATCCGATGTTTCGGCAGTTATTAAAAAAAATGAAGGTATACAATTTTACTAAGAGGCTAAAACTTTGATTTTTTAACACTTAAAGAGTAAAAATTTTGTTTTCCGTAAATATAATCCGTATTATATTTTTTGTTTGACGTGGACTCTATAGGTGCGCGCTTGGGATGTATCTATATACGAGATCAACGTAGGGGGGGCGAACAATCATTGCATGAGCAAATTTTTAGGTACGTGAAACATTCAATAATATTTTTCATCTACCGACCAGTATATCGTATATATTGTACATTTCCAAAATAATCGACTGAGAGGGGTGGACTCATTTGCCACATCCCCTCAAACACACCCTTTTATCCTATGTAAAAGCAATATTTTAATTCAAGCTTATAATACGAGTTCTCGCAACAATGCGTCTGAAAATCCAAAACCTTCTCGCCCAAGTAAGATTTTTGACAACGTTTTCGTTACGACGGTAGATACTTCTGTAAATGTTTTTTTAAAAGTTAAAATACGTTTGATATTGTCAGACGTATGCGGTTTAATCTTGCGTTTCTGTTGAAATACTGTGAAGGGTATAGCCGGTATAATATGGTTTATAACGCGAACTATCGATTATCAACGAAAAGGGTGAGAGTAAATAAATTATAGGAAAAAAAAAAAAGTCTTTTACAACACACGCGTAGATATACGTAATATGTATAATCGTTTGGCTTGCAGTCATGTTATTTAGGAACTTTCGAATGATATTTGTTCAACGCAACTGCACAGTCACGAATTATTAATTATTATCGTAATTTAACGTACAGGCATATTTACCTACTGTTTGTTTTAGATAAGGAAAAAAAATATTTCATTTTTATCCCTTCTGAAAATCATTTTAAATAAGGGAATCGACGGCGGAATTCCATCGTGTGTATTCAGTAAGAATTGTAAATTTTTTTTGTACAATAGTTTTTAGGATAAATTGCACGTATGAAAGAAAACTGTTATATAGTACGACGATCTGCAGTCACTGGTTGTACCTATAATTGTGGACTATGGTTTTTAGAGCCGCGGAAAAAAAAAAAAAACTTCTATCACAGAAATAAGTAATTACTGTGAAATTAATTCTTTGGCATACATTAGTGGTTCTGTTTACATAGTATGATAATGTTTATAATGATTTAATTTATAATTTAGTTTCGTTGTTCGATTTATGTAATTAAATTATACGTAATTTGCCAATTTTCTTGGAAAAAATTAATAAACGATGATACGTACCTATACTTCTATAATCGTTGCACATTATAATAACGATAAAATACATGGTAATTCTTTTCTATAAACCCTACAACGATAGCGCCGAGGCGACAAACACAGTCACGTAGCTCGATGATGTTAACAAACAATCGGTGTTTAACTTCTACCGTGGATATCTGCGGTAAACAAAGTTATCAGAACAATTCATGTTCACCTAAAAAATAACGAAAATAATATCGTGTTGTGTGTAGCTCGGTTTGCTTTGGCTTGGATAATCGTGATTAAATTTTTTCTCATCATCTTGAATTTTGAATTGTATTTTACACGTTTTTTTCTTTTCTACAACATTCGAGTATTCGAGTTTTTATGCTTTGTAATGTTTTCATACGAATTGTGTATTCAAAGTTATTTGTTTCAACACGTGTAAGAATAATTTTAAAATTCCAAAACTTAAATGTCACACCGACATCAAAATGTCATTCGCGGTTTTTTTTTGTGGCGCAAATTTCACCAACGAAAAAAAAATAAAACTCAAATTGTACTGAAAATAATTATTGTTGAATAACTTTTCAACTGCGCGCTATTTTTTATTGTATGTTTTTTGTCGACAAAGGCCCAAAAGTAGGTACTTACCTATTAATTATTTTAGGTAGGTACGTGGTAGGTATAGGTATATCTACTGACTGATTTAGACGTATCTCTCTCGATTAAACAGTTGCGAGAATCAAATTATTTTCAAATTATACCGACCGTCGATGTACGAATTAACTGGGACTAATCGATACAGTTCGAAACTTGACAGCAGCCTGCAGCTGGCCGCGGACGGCTTCATTATATTGTATCAGCGACACGGGCGGGCGTATTGTTTAAAATATTTTCAAAAGGAAAACAAGCAGGAACATAATAAGAATTATGTTGTTTCGTTATAATAAACTTGTATAAAATACGTTCTGCTTCGTACCAATTTTCGTGACACCGTTAACCAACTCCGCGGAACACAAAATGAACCGCTCTGTTCATAACATGCACGTAGTACTTACTACTTTACTCCGTTGGTTTTTTCCCTGAACATCGAGAATAATGTTAAAATTAAATAATATTTTCGTGTACCCAAAACGGTCGTGTACGAGAATTTTCCGATGTTTATGTAGTAAACGCTAGCAGGGAACACGAGTGCAGGGCTCGAGTAGGCGCCATGGCCCAGACCCGTTCAAAAGTTCTCGGGACGCGTGATTTTGCGTGCTCCGCGCAGTTTTCGCGTACGTCGAAACGACACAACTCAAAGAAATAAATCTCTTTATACAGCCGTAAACAATGTTCGTATCGGTACATACATTTTATCACTGATCGCCTATAAATTACAATATTCGGTTAGAAAAATGGGTCCCCTCTAATCATTACTGATCGGGCCACATCTTAGGAAACATTTCTGGTGACGTTAGGTGTACAGTTATGACCGTTTGGAGCGTAAAATGATCAAAAATTATGCACTAATCGAGTTATCATAACATAATCACGATTGTGTTTTATGCAGGTACATGTTGATGGTATAAGGTAGGCGGTACCTATACAAAAATAATCTCTTTGAATGTCTCCGAAAGTTCTACACTTTCATCTGTAATCACTGTGATCACTAACTATTAAAGCGGATTGATTATTATGGTTATGCACGGATCGTCAATTGGCTGGTTTCAAATATTTAGATGAAAAAATAATTTCGAATATTGTTCATTTCAAGTCGATTATACTATCTTTTCCGCTACACTACGACAAAATTAGATACGTGCGGTATTGAAACCACGGGCGTATTTGGACCTTTCCTTTCGGGGGGCGATCGTACTTATTTGTATAGAATATTTGAGTCTAGTTTTTCGTTATGATTTCCAATGTAAATTTTTCGGTCTAGAGTGGGGCAATCGCCCCCATCGCCGCCTCCCCTTGAATACGACCCTGCATTCAACCGCGGCATATGGTAGAAAGCGTTATTTAGAAAAGTTCGGTTTGATTTGAATAGAATTTAGAGGTACGATAATTGTTATAATATACGAATATATTATGTTCTCTACGAACGACTTTGGCTGAAAAATATTAAGTAATTTAAAATTGCTCGTCTAAGAAATATTCGTATAAATATATTTCACTATACTTTGGAGACTGTGTGTATTACAGTTTTATTTTTGTGGGTCCAGCACACTGTCAGCAACGAGTGCACCTCGTAAAATAATTATTTCTTGAGTCCAGATACACCCCCCCCTGAGAGAATATTGAACCGTTTATTGTACACGGGTGTAAAACTGAAAATCGATTCATCGTAATTTTGTTAAACGCGGTGTAGACGATAGAACGGTTGGACAAATGTCCGGGTTTTGCACAAAAAAAATCAAGTATTTGTTCAACGAATATAAATAAGACTTTCGAATTTCGTTGTTATCGTTTCTGTACGATTCGCGCGCGCGACGTTCAATCCGGACGTGTAAATAAAGTGCAGGAAAAAAGAATTTCGTGATCGGTATAATTCCGTACGGGCGTTAAAAGTTAAAATTCGGATACAAATATACCTCGTATCGATCAGTTTAAATAACCGATGATAAGTTTTACTATCGATTTGACTTTGGATCCATCGGTTTAAAAAAAATTTCCAAACCCTTCATCGGTAAGAAGAACATTTTTTTTTTTTCCAGCAAACTATTCGTACCATCTTGACGTACGTATGAACACAACCGTTACGGTAAAATTTTATTTTTTTTTTTCCCCGTGTTTGATTTTGAAAAAATTAACCGTTTCGACTTGACACGGGTTGTTTTTTCGATTTTTCGACAACAATTATCATCATCGTCCAGCGAAGGAGTGTTGCGACGGACCAATCAGCGCACATGTATCACACACTCGTCACGTCACGTCTCCAGTGGCGCAACTAGCGGGGAAGTTGGCAAAGTGAAACTTTGGGGCCCTAATAAATTGGGGGCCCCCATAGACTATTTTTTTCCACATTTTATTCATTACAAATTTGGGAGGGGCCCCATTTTATATTTGACTTTAGGGCCCCCAAGTGTCTAGTTGCGCCACTGCACGTCTCGTCACTTTTATAACAAGTGCACCCGAAACACTTGTCCGCGCGGACGAAAAGTCGAACTTTACGGACAAAGTGCCTCGGAAACATTCCGCCGCCGCCGCCGCGTGTAAACGGAGGGGAAAATCTCGCCGGAAAATCGGTCCGATATTGTTTACGTTCTGTGTACGTCGGTATAAGTTTTTCTTCATTTTTCCCCGATCGTTGAACCTGTTCGCCGCGCACACACTACGACAGTGTGCACAAAACGCCAGCAGCACGTGCGTACGCGGCGAAATACAGGTAACACACGAATTTTTCGATTTTTTTAATTTCGATTTTTTTTTTTTTTGTTGCGAACATTTATTTTTAGACGGGTGCACCACACATCACGTTGTTTTCGTCGTGCACGCCGCGCACACGTCCGCCCGGTATCGCCGCCGGTGCAGCGCCACCGCGCGGTCGGCAGCTGACAGGTGACTACGTCATTATACCCACGTAGAAAAAAAACACACAAATATACGTACACACATATCAATAATGTACTTTTTACGCGCGTGCAGTATACGTAATATTACGGCGCGTGTATATAATAACGATGAAACGTTATATTTTATACCTGCACATACGATGTGGCATAATAATAATAATAATAAGAGGTGGCGCGCGCGCGCGGAGTCACGGTCCGTCAGATTTTGGAGGAAAAAAAAAAAATAAAAAAAAAAATTAAAACGACGATCGCGCGTTCCGCCTACCTATGCGCGACAGCTGTGCAACGGAATCGGCTCTCGGCCGAAAAAACGCGCAGGCGACTTATGGGTTCTGCTCCGGCAGCCACGACGCGCGGCCGGGCACGCGCGCCCTCGGCGGGGGCGGGGTAGCGGACCCGATCGCGCGCTACAGGGTGCCGATACACGTGGGTTGGGTGGTGGTCGAATCGCGATGCCGAAAAGAGAGAACGGGTCCGGAAAAGCCGGGGGGGCACGCGGTGGGTACTCTACGGTCCGGGCGCCGCTTTGGGGGGTACCGGTTCGCCGCGAACCGGTTCCGAACCAGTCGCGAACTGTTCGCGAGCTGCGGCGGTGTGTAAGTAACATCCGAAAGCCAAGACGAAATCGTCTTCGGAAAAAAGGATCCTAAACAAAACACGCGTGTCTTTGGTAAAATCAATAGCCGCTTCCTCGCTTATCGACCTGCAGAATCTAAAAAAATAAAAACCTCGCTAAACACGCTCGCCAGACCCATCGACGAGAAACGGCTACGAGTATGATAAAATTTACCTTATACACACACACGACGGTCCGTCGTCTTTTATTGAAAACCCCTTGTAATTCGGTGCTATCGGTGGTAACGCGCATAAACACGTTTAGCTGCACAACGTTTTTGCACACTGTTTGTGACAACGATGTATTTTTTTCTGCGATCACTTTTTCTACATATATATAGTAGAACGAACCGACCGTTTCTGGAGCGAAAAACGTCAATCGCGATACCACCGCAGCAGCTCCGTTCGACTCGAGAGTAGTTATCCGTGTCGTTAGAAAAAGGGTTTAACGAGCTTATTATACTGCTTTAATCGATTTTCATCGTTTTTTAAGCGAGTTGTGAAACTTCCAAGTCCTTGTCGTTTTACGCAGATTCCGTAAAACCTCTAGTTTTTAATGTGAAACTTTAATGTGTACGATCTAAACGGGTTCGGTTTTCCACGATACGTGGTTCGTAGCCGCCGACTTTACGTGGTTATTTCGTCGTTAAACCCGTCTAATTCCGGGCGGCCGCGGTGTATCGCTTATGTGTGTCTGTGTGTGTGTGGGGCGACAAATAATCGCGTTTTTTACGCGTCGATCTTTTCGATCGCGACATCCAACAAAGATCGGACCGGGCTGAAACTTTTGTACAGGAAAGATCCGCGGATTCGACAAAAGCTTTTGCCGTCCTTTCGTTTCGTTTTTACCTGCAGGACGCACGCCATAAGGACGATTTAAGGGTCGCTTTCCGATGATGTTCAACGACGCGCTCGAACCACTCACTCACGTTTCGTTAACTATATAGCGCGATCGGCCCCGTCAAACTGCCAACGCGATACCTATTTTTACTTTTATTTCGACGAAATCGCTCTTTTCCTCCCCGTGTTTTTGCGTCACGTTTTTTTCTACCACCGACGTACACGATCTGCGGGCGTCGATGGGGAAAAGATCGTCGTCGTCGTCGTGCCGTTCGACTGACGCACCCTGTACACCACAACAATATAACAAAAATACGTGTATAACGCGGAAGGTGCAAGGTGGCTGCTGCTGCTGTTGCTGTTGCTGCTGTTGTCGCCACCGACGACGGAAACGTTTCGCACTGTTACGCGCCGCCGGTTGCAGGGCGCGTGCGGCGGTCGTGCTGCCCTACATTGAATTTATACGATTATTTGTGTATGCATTACGCGTGGGTTACGCGACCACCGGTCGTCCCGGCCGGTCGAGATGATGCTCGTGTGTGTTTTATATTTTGAAAAAACAACGGCACGTCGTAAACAAAATGAACATCAGAGGTTCAACGGAACGGGCGAATCGATCTTGCTCTAGAATAATCGAGGAAGATCACAAAAAAAGGGGATACGAAAAGTAGTAGTAGGAGTCGTCACCTAACCGCAGGAGCGAAAAAAGCGTTCCTACTCGAGAGTGAATTGTAAAAAAAACGTATCCGCGAACGAGAAAACGCTTAGTCGAAACGCGCGCGTGCGGTACAGAGCAGCGTTATTATGGCAAATAACGTCGAACGAAAAATGTGTGAATCCGCTCTAGAGGCTCTCTTTAGAGAGAAACGCGGTGTTGGCGAAAAATAGCGAAAACAAAATGGACGGGAACGAACGGAGAAGTACAATATTTATCAGATTTAGTCGGAGAGAACACTGTTAAGCTATAATTTAAGCTTGTTTTCGTACGCGTCGAAGGAATGATGGAAGAGAAACGAGGCAGGTCGGGGAAGAAGAACAACGTGTTGTACAAGTCGAAGGCGCGAGAGTCGCGAGATTCGTGCAAACAGCTGAAAGACAAAGCGAGGCAGAGAGAATCGCGGACAGAACGTTTATTGTTGTAGACCAATCTACTACGGTACGAAAAAAATATTACACAGATAAGTAATGTGTGTGTAGCGTTTGAAGTAAAATCAAATGATGATATTTTGAAATGTCTCACGTCCGACAATAAGAACGATTTCTCAAAACGCACCGAATCACACGGTATCAAATTATACAAGGATGTACGTTGAATTGTCGTTGTTACAAAAAAGTATGGACCCTTGACGAATTCCTAGTTTTTTTTTGCGTTACCGAATCAATACGCTGTGTACAAGCTACGGTGTGCACCACCCGTATGTGTTATAGTTTCGCGACAGTGTAACGACAATACGGTCTCCGCGTCTTCTCTAAACCGAAAATGATGTTTCAAGTCGAGCTTTTGGGACACGTACGTTATACCCGCGCGACGCTTTGCCAGGTCGGAGCGATAGAACTGCCACTTACACGGTAGCAGCGATAGAACTGCCACTATAATACTTACACGGCACTAACATCGCGTGTTCGTTACGTACGAGCGTTCATTACTATATACTAAATAATTTCACACGGGACGACGACGTGGCGACTATCTCGAGACGAAATAGCGAGCGTGATAAAACTATACTCTCACTTGCCGCTCGTAATAATAATACGTAATAACGCGCTGCAACGTCGCAGGGCGCACACGTGCGCTCCTGCAGCAGACTAATACGGTGTATTTTTAGACGAGTATGATATTGCACGCGTGCAAGTGTGCCATCGGCGTAATACATTATTATTACAACATGCGCCGTCGTCGTCGTCGCAGAAAATCCAAAACGAAAATCGAAAAACCGTCGTAAATACCACCACCACCGAGCGCACGCCGTTTCGGGTGGCCGCCGACCGCGTGAGCGTGATACACAGCCCTGCGCACGACGCGCCGGCCGGCCGCTTCTGTCCCGCAGGGTCCGACCCGTAAGCGGCGTACACGGCCGGCGCGCAAATAACAATTATTATTCACTCTTGCGGGCGTAATTTTCGACGGTGCGTGTCTTTTAAAACGAAAAAAACAAAAAATTTACGCGTTTGCTGCAGCGTGTGTTGTAGCATACGGGTGTAGGTAGAGTTTGTTCAAACCGACAAAACCGCACAGCGTTCGTTATTAATATTATACGCGCGGTGCTCAAATTTTTCCCTCGCGCGCGCACCATCCAACCGAGTGTATCTGGTATATGTCATGTATCGGTCGGGGTGTCGAAAGTTAAAAAATCCCTACGCTAATAACAATCCAATCTGTTGATTTCTCCGTACGTACCGTGCGGTCTTTCGCGGAACACGACAACAACTCGGTCTATCGTTTTTTTCTTTTTTTTTGCACTAGAAAACAGTATTTCGAAAACGTCGCACCCGCGGCCTTTTTCAACAGTGTCTACGTTATTAAAACGAGGAAACGAGTCGAGTTGCTGCATCATGGTTATAGGATTGC
>CM029365.1:9300176-9310981 GCA_017140985.1 Hormaphis cornu | reverse complement strand
ATATCTACTTCTAATATATACCCATATTCTGAATCGTCTTTTATTTTTGTTACATACAATGATAAATCATTGTACCATTCAAAATCTTTATAAGGTAATTCAGTTAAAATACTTTTCCCATATAAATTTACACAGTCTAAATATGTTAACCATGTAATAGGTTTATTACTATCATACGTAAGATTTTACAAATTAGGTATATTCGCTGTTACATGTCTTTTAACTGATTGACAGATTCCACCTCTAATTCCAGACTCTATCATCAAATGCATGTCATAACATTTTAATCGTTCTAATTTTACCTTTGTATACTTTAACATACATGAATATGCGAATCCAGGTGCTGTTAAAAAATGTGAACAGTCTAATCGAAATGTTTGTAGGCAAAGATCCCTAAAATTTTCGAAAACATCAGTTTAAATACATACATCAGTTTTTAAATATAAATCACTGTATTCACCTAAAGTTTTGATATTAAATGTTTTCCATACTTTTTGAGCATGTAAATAATTCTCATCACTTACATTCTCATCTATTAATGAATTATAAAACGTATGTTTTGGTGGTAGGCAGGTTTCATTTAATTTACTTAGATTATCTACATACTGATAAGGGAAAACACCCTTCCTCGTTACTAGATCTAAAGTTGATGCTGAAAAACCTTTTAGAGTTTCTTTAAATTTTGTTTTGTCTTCTGATAAATTTTTAGCTAAAGTACTAAGAGATTCTGACATAAAACGGTAAGTATCTACAAATTTAATACTAAAATTAGATGCAATTGTTTTACTAAATGAAATATATTTTTCGGAAGAATTTGGAATGACGTGTATATATTCTTCATTATGACTAATTTTTTTTCCCCCTGCAAAAATGGATTCAGAAATAGCAGGGAGATTAAAACTTATTTGCCCAGGATTTTGTGGACGAATTTTTTTGTCCCCCTGCAAAAATGGATTCAGAAACCCCATATTATTACTATTTGTAACTATTGTTTTAGGTCTGTAATATTGGTAAATTTCGGTTAGTGTACTATAGCGTTCCTGTTTTGTACGAATTATTGAAATATCGAATTTTTATCAATTATGTTACGTATTATATAGGTTGTACATTTCGTACTTGGCTTACTATACGTACCTACTGATAAATACGTTCAGAGTCATTCTATAATATGGTCGACATTCGGACATGTTTTGAAAAAGTTGTACGAATCGAAAAACATAGTAATAATAAAACTGAAAATTGGCAGACATAAAATAAAATTTTAGAGAAAAGTCATGTACATGTTAATCGTATGTAACGTGTGTTATTTAATGAGAATTCATATTTCATAAAACCATATTTTTTATCTATACTTAAAATCTTCGTTAAAGCATTATTGATTTTACCGTGTGAGAACTTGTTTCAAAAACTCGCATTCTGCAGGACGGCGAAACCGTTTACGTTGTACGATGAACCATATTGACGCATGACGTTTAATTATTTCCGCACGTTGTTTAACTATTATTACACTTGATTGAATCGTCAGGGGAAAGACAGGGGTTGTAAATTTGGCTCGGTGAATCGCGTGAATAAGTAGATTAAAAGGTTGTAGGGAAACGGAGAAAACTGTTTACGTGTATATTATTATACTTATCCGTATTAATTGTAATTAAGAACCGTTACCGTGTCGGCATCAACTTCAAAGATTTATCGCTACTCAGACGACGTTTATACATTCAATAATAATAATTATAATAATAATTATAATAATTAAACATTGATGACAAACAAACGGATGCAACATATTATACTGGTGACTATAAGGACTAAGATTGTTCTTATTCATAATAATAATACACAACAGAAGTAGGTACCTACCACAAAAGATAAAATATGTTATTAAGTTTGAAGTTAAATTGTATGTACTTGAGTACGAAAAATGATCTAAAATTTGTATTGACATGCGAGTGTACAAATAATTAGTTGATTTGATCATTGTAATGACAAAATAGTAATCATAATTATTCACAATGGTTGTAAATCGAGAATGAATTAAACTTAAAGCTTATTTTGCAATAATATACGTAATAATTTTCTTATTTGATATGATCGAAATGTAAATAATTATTTATTGATTGATCTGATTGAATGTTCGACTATGCTCATTGAATGAACAGTATGAGAGGCATTGGTTTAATTGTATATTTAATCTACGAACAGTGCAGATATGATGGTTTTATGGCACGTGATGAAGTGGTCGGTCGATTTTTTGCTAGTATCATTTGTTTTTTAGACGGGCTATCTGTTTTCATACACAAGCGTTTCAGCAAAAATCTAACAATTGTCATAAAAACTTAAAATACAAATTTTTGAGATACATAACGAAAATGTTGAAGTATTTGTCCCCCGTTGCGATGTTTAATATTTTATACTACAAGACTAAACATTCAGTATATAAAACGCTGTTTTACGTGTACACAACTCAACCGGCTGCTGTTGCAACGTAATTCTACAGAAAAGATTTTCTTCCTGGTAATATACTAAGTACCTATAGTTGTTTAACGCCTAGTGAAGTTATTGCGATTCTAGCCACCTAACATAGCGTTAGTGATGACTGACGAACATAATATCAATAATACGTATATTATATGTAACAAAAAAAAAAGAAATACCAAATTTTCAATATTAAAACGTATTAAATTACAAGTAAATAATACGAATCTTGATACATAAAATGAGTATATTTTGTTGTTGATTTTTTAACATAGTGCAAAAATTATAAGTCAATTAAAAATGTTTTTGACGTGCAGGCACTTTACAATCGTTCACACGCCCCTATCATAGTTTTTCACGTGATAATGTGTACGTACGTCGATAAAATTATAAACAATTCGTCGGAGGACTTACTGCTGTGCGTTATTCTTCGTTTGTCTTGTTTACAAAAATTTGTTCGTTTTCTGTATATAGATGAAATCTTATTGCTAGAAACATATATTAAAACATAACCACGGATGTGTTGTACGATTTGTATAACGCAACAATGGAAACAAACTGTACATCGCGTTTACCCTAATAAAACGCGAATCTAAAATGTACGAATCGAAATTTCAGTAACAATTACTTTAGGTGTCAGATATTTTTTAATTCCACGTACGTTTGGTATTGAACGTATCCAAAATAGAGTGTATGATGGCTGCGGAACGAAAAAAAAAAACTTCACCACTATCGGTCGAAGAATACCAACGATTTCGGTAAGCACGCTATATGCCGAGTGCGCGAATGTAATTTTTCGACGTAATCATCAAAATAGCGTGGTATCATCTGTACGACGACGACAATAATTATTGACTGTCATCTCAACCGTCGGCTTAGACGATTTTACGAAAGTTTGCTGAAAAAGTCACGCGTGGTATGAAAAAAGTTCGAGGACCGATGATTTCCGAAACGACACTACTATATAATGACGAACAAACCGCGTATTTCGTTTTTTTCAAACGGTACAACGTATTGTATACGTTTATACGACAGTATCGGCACTGTTCTTCGTTGTATATTTAACGATGATATTATCGTGAACGAGCGCTCGTGTACCACGGATCGTTCGCGTCCACGACGAGAAAAAAACTATAGGTAAACTATTTTTATAAGTAAGAACGGACGGCATATTGCTCGCACGTTTAAAATGATACAACGAAAAGGAGACAATTATTATTATTTTACGCGTCGGCACCTGCTGTTCTCGAGTTGACCTCGTTAAACCCCGTGGGGTACGACGAACCAAATATGTACATATTATTTGTTTTTACGTGTATAACCTGTACGTCAGACGGCAAACCGCGTTTCTTTCTTCCCCGTAGTTCGTCAGAAAGCGGGCGCACTGCTGCAGCAGCAGCACAGCCTGCCTCCGCGTTAATAAAAAAAATGACGACGACGACGACGACGAATAATTATTAAAAAAAAAAAAATTAAAAACCTCGTACGTCGTGTTATATATACCATATAAAAGGTTTGACCACAGAATGAACAAATGTACGCGTCGTCTCTATATAATGTATTATACAGTATTTTACACGGTACCACCAGATATTATTATTATTTTCTACCAAAAACCATGTGTGCACCACACAAACGCCCGTGTCGTCGGAAGTGCCTAACTCGTTGCACGTGCGTCTGACGTCGGCAAACGTCGTGCACACCGTCGTCGTCGTCGTCTCGCGTTCGTGTGCTACGTAAAAAAAAAACTCTTCAAAGATCCACGGGCAAGGTCGCCATTACGTTATACAACGATCTCGCTATTATAATTACGATATCGATGATATTGTGACGGCCGTGGAAACAAGTATCGTCTCATACAGGGCGAACGCAACAATTATCGTGACCGCGTTCTCGAACTGTATCCAACTGTTTTTTTTTTTTTTTAACCGATTTTCGTCGATCCGAGCGACCATTCGGTATTTTACAAACAAAGCGAATTCCAAACGACGCGTTTTCCGGTCGGGGTACCGTCCCCGGGGATTCGTTTCATTTCGCGGACTCCGTCGTGACAGAGTATCGTGTGAGCACGTCGGTATTACAAAAAATTAAAAATTTTACAAAACACGTCGTCTTGCAATCTCCAATTTTCGTACCGATATTAAACTGACACGTTAATCAACGTCCGCGACGAAGGTGAAATGTCGTATCGTAGTCAGTAATCGTGCCGTATTACATTGACTGTTGTGTAATTCTATTACATTGGCTATGTTTTTCTAAAAAATCGACTAAAATAATATTTCGAAGATTTGGAACGATTTGGAAGATATCCACATACAGTGCGACGACAATTGCTATGTCTCTGGGGATGGGGGTTAGACGGTAATGTGCTTAATACTGATCTATATCCCTTTCAGCACTGACCTACATTTTTGTGTAGGTGAATAATTGTGTTACTACATACTGAATATTATTTCAATTTTATATCTATTGTCAACTAATCTACACTTTTGTGTAGGTAAATTTTTACCCTCTTTAAATCCTGAACTATTTTTTTTCTTCAAATTGTCTGTATGTTTCAAAATGGACTCATTAGGTATTGAAATGCATAGGAAAAATATTTAAAAAAAAAAATGATCATCGGTTTGGCTAAAAAACAACCCACACATTTGTGTAGGTACGTACTGTATTAGTATAATAATAATAATAATAATAAATCCATTTTTTATATAATACATCAACAAATAACAATTTTAATAAAAGAAAATATTGAACTTTTTAATATACTTTTTTATCAAACTTTAAAAATAACATGAACACAATAAAAAATAATTACAGTAAATAATATAGTATTCTTTTATACGTGAAAATCTTTAAAACAAGTGTTCTTTGTAGTTAAACACAAATAAATATTACATTTACTACATCTTACCCGAGTACGACTTTTACATTTTTTATTTCTGCAATTTCTCGCAGTCTTCAAATCATCAACAATCGGCCAGTGTTCATATTTGTCCTTCGCTTTATGTTCAGGTGGAAAAGGAGTTCTATAATTTTGAACTTTATGTTGTGGTTCAGTTGGTTCAAGGTTATCTTCACCAGATGACGAAGAGTCGAATGCAAGGGGACGTTTGTTTTTGATAGAAGCTGCTAACCAATCACGTGCTATTTCCATTTTAAATTCCATCAAGTCTTTTATATTTTTTTTTTGAATTCCCATATTTAAAGCATCTTGTCTATACTCCATCCACGCATTAGCAATAGATAAGTCGATAAAGTGTAGGGCAACTTTTAACGTCCATTTTTTTGTTTTTATCCACGTGCGGTAAGCCTCGAGTTGTTGGTCGCACACGTCAACGCCACCCATATTTTGGTTATAAGTATTGATTACTGATGGACAAGGAACTTCTATATATTTTTTTTCAGACTTACTCCAACGTGTTACCATTGTGTGTGGCTCCGCACCTGTGGCTGTTGACAAAACAGTGACACACTTACTATCTTTCCATTTTATTGCAACTATTTGGTCATCAGACCGCGTAAGTTCTTCCCATTTCCCTTGCTTAAACTTTTTATCTTCATTGAAATGTATATTTTTTAAACGATTATTCATAATTGTACCTGTCGCCTTTATATTAATTGCATTTAAACGATCTAGTAATGGAACAGTGGTGAAATATCTGTCGAAAAATAATACAGAGTGTTCTGGAATAGTTTTTGCTAATCTTAAAACCACCGCTGGGCCTAATCCAAGAGATCTGTCTAATGGTGTATTTTCTCCTTGGTAAATTTCAAAATCAAGTACTAAACCCTTTGAAGTTGTGATCACGAAGTTTTTTAGACCAACTGGTCTAGGTTTATTTCTGACATATTGTCTGTATGGAATACGTCCTAAAAATGGTATCATTTGTTCATCAATCGAAAAACAACTTACATTACGTGGTATACTTAAACATGCATTACGTACGCTGTCGATAATTGGTTTAATTTTCCAAAAGCGATCTGCTTGTGGTGGACGATTGTTGATATCCACATAATGTAAACAAGAACGTAGTAAAAAAAACCTATCTCTAGTTATGGCTTGTGCAATTAAATCAAATTGGATACCTCTTTGCCAGTACATGTGAATACGAGGATACTTTATTATACCGATCATGGCATGAGCTCCATAAAGAACTTTTATTTCATTCGCACAGGTTTTAAGTTCTTTTCCTAGTTTCGACATTGCATACATATTCGTAAATAAAGCTGCTTCATCAAAATGCGAGTCTGGAAGATATTTTTTAATATAACTAGACGCCGATTCGATTTCTTTAAAAGCATGTGGACCGTATTGCTGATCTGGTAATTGAATACCATTAAAAGGTACTGGAGCCCAACCAGTAGTTGTTACAATAATCGGAGTTTGTGGTTGATTATGTAGTGGTAAAGTAGGTAGTGTTTTCGAGGTATCTTCAATAAAATCATGATCACTAACCTGTTCAAATCCATTATCTTCTTCTTCTTCGTCGTCTTCATCATCTGCAGTATTTTTGTTAATAACTGGAGGTTGCCACGTTTTGTCAGCATCGGAATCGTCACTAAATCCGTCAATTTCCGACTCATCAGACAAAAATGATAAAATATCACCCTCAGTTATAGTTTTCGGTCTCATAATTAATAATAAAATAAACGTTAATAATTTAAAATAAAAATATTATTAATACACGAAAAAATACTATAACAGAAATACGTACAGTACTACACACGATCAGCGTTGTGAACGAACTAAAATAAATACTATAAAACCAACGTACACATACGTGTGGGTTAAACATATTCGTGATTATTTATAATAGAATATAATTACACGATTACCATTGTATCTACTATATTCTTTGCTCAATAAATGAATTATTTTAAAAATTTTTTAGAATTATTCTAAACCAGAAAGATGTTTAAAAATAAAACATTGATAAATAATTAAACGTCTGGGCTTATCGACAAATATGTAGTTCCAAAAAAATCCATTAAAATTCATTATAAATAGAATATTATCGGTTTATTTCGATATTATTACTTTTTTTTTTTTTTCCAAATATAGTTTATTACCTACACAATCGTGTTGTATAGGTCTGAAATCTCTATTTTATTTAGTTTCAAATATATCGATTTACAAAACTAAACCACACATTTGTGCATGTTAGTTTTCAGTAAATACAAAAATATAAAATAAAATAAGGATTTAAAACGATAACGATTTGTATACACAAATGTGTGGTTTGGTAGGAAATAACACTAAAATTAAATTCTGGTCTAGTACTGAAAGGGATATCGCGTGTACTCGATGCTTTTCCGTAGTGCGGGGAAAAATAATAGTTTTTCAATAGAATGTCATCTCGTAATGATACGTCATTTTTTCTTTAGAATCTAACTCTAAACTCTAACTAAAATCTATCTCGATAGTTAGAGCTCGTAAAAAATTTCGTCGTTTTTTCAATACGGCAGTGTTGCCACGGTACCCGCCGTATAATCGGGACGTATATAGGTATTACCGAACAAAATGCGAAGAAGACGCCAATAACTGGAATCGATTATTATAGATTACAAACGTTACTCTGCGCAAACAGTGGAGGAACTATACAACAATCGTTTAATTACTATCATCCATTATGTCATATTATGTACCGGTTCGAAAACGGGTCCGAGATTTATCGAATAAACTGACGCCGATAAAATTCTGCACACAGACGTTTTTTTCGCCGTTTCGTGGGAGCGCCTCGATTGCAAGGTGGTGATGCGAATTTCGGTGTTTGCGCGCGCGTGTTCGGTGACGACCCAGTGGAGTTTGTGGTCCCAAAAAGTCACCTATATAGTCGTAGCATTCCGAAGAAATCGTGTTTACGCGAGCTTGTTTTACGTACGCGTGAAAAAAAAGCAAAAAAAAAAACCGAACGAATAAAAAACAAACGACGAATATAATCGTTTAATTCGATTCTGAGACACGGTTTTTTCTCTCCGCTCGAAATCCACACCCGCACGTATTACACACGGGTATTAACCGAACGCGACGAGAGTGCGATGGTATTGAATGTCCCAGAATTTCATTATAACAACAAGTATGAATGAGCCGAAAATATGTACACCTGTGATTTCGGGTATCGTTCGGTTCTCACGGGAGCGCGTGGTCGGTCGCAACGAAACATCGGCAAAGAGTACCGCGCGCTGCAGGTACGCGCGTGGTTTTTGTATTTGTTATACTTTACACACGTCGAGATCGGAGCGAGATACGCGTCGTCCCAAACAGGTGCGTTTCTCGTCCGTCGACGGCGGTACACTTTTATCGTTTGATTTCCCTCCTCCCTCCGCCACGAAGCTGTCGATTGATCTTGTTTGTACAATGTCGTTTCGTGTGTCCTCACCGATTTTCACCGAGGTTGACGTTAAAATTCCATTCGTTTTTTTTCTCGCGTGTTATTTTTTTTTTTTGAATCTTAGAGCAGCGTTATTATTCGAACGCCAACGGTGCCGTGGTAACTAACATCACAGATCGTCTCGGCGTCCAATAGTGTTTTGGGCGGATTTCATAGTTGACGTTTGAAACGACCGCGCGCGTGTGACGTTTTCACCGAAAGTCGCGAATAGTAAAAAGAGATTCATTGATTTATATAACTGGCGTGACGCGAGTCCGAGAAGTATCGAAAACGCGGTAAAATGTACGAAAAATTATAAAAATAAGATGGGAAAAATGCTTCGAAACTATAGACGATAATCTACTATTGTAGCTTGCTGCAGCTTGGTGCGTACACATTCGAATAACCGTCGTAAAATCGCTATAGGTAGATAAACTACAATAGCGCTGTAAAATTTAATAACCGTCAAGTAAATATATAAATTTCGGTAGTCGTGTGCCTTTTTTAGAGAATGTAACGTGCCCGAGCGGTTGTGCGGGAATTTACGTATGACAAGTGCACGCATAATGTTGTGGGGGCGTTCCATACAAAAAAGATCGGAATTTTTCGCGTTATGTTGTATGTATACACGCGTATATTTGTATACCTATTTACGAGACGTTGTGCAGAAAATATAGACGTCCCGAAACGTTCTCGAGAATGTCGCGGTAAAACATTTTTAAAAAACAGACAACGTGTATAGTTCGCCAGCTACGGTATAATACTATTTGTTGACTCGTTATGAATGTCAAAAAAGAGCAATAATTTCTGTAATGTAAGTTTTAAAAGAATTTTCACCGATCGGACTCGCGTAAACTGTTGAAAGGAACGGTTCGTTCTCGTAGTGTTCCACTCGACGACTTTATGCGTAATTTTTACGACGCATAAGCCGCTGACGGAACTTAAAAAACGGTCGAGCCTGCACAACAACAACAACGTAACTACTACATAAAGACGGATTTGTTTTCCATCCGAAATATTCGACTTTTGATCTTAATAAACTCTAATCGCGATTCCGCGGCCGGTTCGAATAATTTATATTGAGTTTATATAGTCTCGTCGGCCGTTTTTAGAACCGGACAGTGGTTTTTTCTAAAAACCGTCTTCGATCATCCTCGTACACGTAGTACGACTGACGTTCGTTCGTTATGTCCGCTCGCGGATTTTTTCCACGCGAAAAAAAAAATACGAAAATTCTTCTATAAAATAGGCGCTGATAGGCAACGTAATGCAGAGTTGGGGGACACGAAAGATTAAAAAATATTATGTTTGTTTTTTCCCCCGATCTCGTTTTTTTTTTTTTTGCGCTGCGGGGTGGTCTGCTGCCCCCTCAACCCCCGATGGAAACACTTCAGACGGAATATCGTATCGTATTGTATCTCACGGTTTCGTTGTAGCGAAATGAATTGTGTAAGCCGGCCGGTCATCAAAACGATTTCGGCGGCCGTGCGGTATCCGCCCTCCGGAGGATAATAGCCGCGGAATCCGCGCGCAAGCGAGCAACAAGTGCGCGCGTTATCATTGCCCGCGGCGGATTAACGTAAAAATATAATATTATTATTGTTACCGGCCATTGTGTTGCCCTGTTACCCGCACGGTGTTGTAGGGGCGGCACCGTATTTAGCGCGCACAAAAATTTCGTATATAATACCGATCGGAATGTCGCTCGTCTTTTATCTTTTTAACGTCGCGTTTTTTCTCTTTTTTATAATATTCGTGTACCCTGCTGCTGCTGCTGCTGCTGTACGTCGTGCGCGATACGGCACAATATATAATAGCGGGTATGTCGTTCGGCACAATAATAATAGTCTTAGCAAGCTCGCACCGACGACCGCAGTCTGTGTGTGTGTGTATTATTATTTTTATGCGTTATCGCGGTAGAAAAATATCGTATTGTGTGCGTACTTTGCGTCGGGGCGGGCG
>CM029365.1:9237309-9284366 GCA_017140985.1 Hormaphis cornu | reverse complement strand
AACACGTTTTAACGCGATATTACGGAGCCGAATGGTTCGAACGCGGTAATCTTCGGATTGCAAAAAAATTAATTTTTGCGTCGGTCGAGGAACACTCTCCGAGCTGTGCACGACACTGTGCGCGATGGAGCGTCGTCGGTAAGAAAATAAATCGCTGGCTTGGAGCAGAACTAGCCTATGTCCAAAAATTGCCATTTTGAGGTTATTTAGGCAAAACATTCTTCTAGGTTTTAATTTCATAGTGCAGAAGTATTGTATGTCCAATATTATTAGTTTTCTTTATTTTCCAATAAAACAGAATTAGCCTATGTCCATAATGTTATTTCATTTGGTGTAGAAGAATCCTATGTCCCATGTGTTAGTTTTTAGGTTTTTGGAGATAGGATACTTCTGTTCTAAGCCAACGAAATGTCGCGAAAACGGAGGTTCGTGTTTGATGAAGGCGCCGCGTAAAAACGGTTCGAGTTAGTTACCCGAAAAACGCGTACGAAAGTATCGTTCCGCGACAGTGTGTATCTTTTTTTGTAAGATCGACTATATACCTATAAATATTTTACGGTAATCGAATTCGGTCCAAATCGGCATTGGCGTTACTGCCGATTGTCGACCAAAGACACCGTATAAAATATTACGATCCTATTACGAGCCAAAACCGCGACATTGCCCACCGGGGCGGGCGGGGACGAGTTGTCAGTGGCGCAACTAGCGGGGAAGTTGGCAAAGTGAAACTTTGGGGCCCTAATAAATTGGGGGCCCCCATAGACTATTTTTTTCCACATTTTATTCATTACAAATTTGGGAGGGGCCCCATTTTATATTTGACTTTAGGGCCCCCAAGTGTCTAGTTGCGCCACTGCGAGTTGTACTTTTTTTTCGTACCCTAACCGGATAGTGGCCGACTTACTGCGGCGAGTACACCCGCGAAAGTACTCGAACGATTTTTTTTGACAATTATCGTTTTTCAACGAAGCGCGCGCGGGATCGGTTATAGGTATAATGTGCATCGCCGAATCGGCCGAACAAAACCGAGAGACGAACGCATTATAAATATCGTTGTACACAACAAAACGATCACGCACAGAACGCGCAAATAACATTATAACACCTACACATAAATAATACTGTGCGCGTACACACTGTATCGTAATGTGCGTATCATACGAGTATAAAATAGTAACGACGTACGAAAAAATACACCTTGTCGTGCACCGCGGGGCAGACCGATACAGACTACAAAGGTACTCCGCAATAACCGTTCGGCAAGTCGTCGGCGCAAACACACAAAGGGCAGTTCGTGTGTACGCGGTGGTGCTTACCTGCTGTGGCGGCGGTTTGACGAATGTTCCTCTCGGTGCTCTGGACCCGCGAACGTTTGTCGAATCTGCGAGACAGTGCGCGCCTTACCGGAAACGATGACGATTAGATGACACATTTCCTAGGACAGTTGTTCCTAATAATACACGGTCAGTGACGTCTGTTCCTGGTACGTGTCCTAACGACGTCGGGCGATGGACACACTAAATGGACGGTTTTTTTTTTTACATATTTAGCAAAAGCGGATGGATTGTTCATGGTTACACACAATATTACTATTAAATACGTAATAGCCTATACGTAACGCCCGTTGCATATAGACACTTTACGGTTACGCGACTTGGTCTAACCCGAAACCCAGAAAAACCTTTTCGGCGGGAAACAGAAAATCAAACAGTGTCAATGAGAAGACGGCGCCGATTTCAACGATAAAAGTCCGCGAACAAAATACTCGTTCCGTTCCTCAAACGTCGGTAGGTACACAATCGATCGTGATGACGCGTTGCCTATACGTGAATGATGACGACGGGTCCGAGGAAACGGTATTATCATTTCCCGACTGTATCGGGCGGGCATTGTCGTCAATTCCTAGGAACCGTCGTGATCTCCTAAATTTTCGTGATTTCCGGTAACATGTGAGCGTTGAAAGATTTAAAAAAAAAAAAAAAAACGCACGTAATATATAGAGCGCATAACAATACGCGTCGTAGTATGTACAGTACAACATATTGTAATATATTGTAGCGACAATACATAGGTATATTGTATTGTTGTCGCCGAACGTTTAAAACGGCGTTTACTGGGTAATGATGTATTATAAAAGAAATAAAAAAAAAAAACCCTCCTCTCGACCGCATTTTCGCTACAGGACGATTTTCAAACGACAGAATAGAATCAAGTATAAGAATCAAACACGCGAGCTACCTAACCGTGGAATGTCATAATATTCTTGTAATTGAAGATTTCAGGAATCGAATAGAATTATAACACTGCACTGCTGAATTCGTGGACGTCTTTCGTTTTTTACCTGCTTGCACGTTTGTTAACTGTAACAATACCGTGCACGATCTATTCAGGACCGCGCGCTGTTAGTTTCGAAATGGCCTGCTCGTTTTAACCGCTATTTTTTTTTTTTTTTTAACATAATATTCTTACGGCGGCTGAAAACCGTTTAAAATGTTTGCACGGAGCGTCCGCCGGAATTCGTTTCCCAAAACATTTAATTTTGTTTTCTAACTCTACCGTTATGTTTTTTCTCACTAAGCCGGTCGGAAACGTCCGATACCCTCCGATATCCGTCCGTCACGCGTAAATCATAGGACTTCAGACGGCCATAGTAACGCTCGTATGTGGAATCTGTAAACCCATTCTTCGAGACGTCCGATTCGCATCCGTCGAGAGCTACATTTTTTTTTGGTTTCGCACTTTTTTACGAATAAAAAACTAAAAAAAAAAAACACATATCGGTTTTTTAAAATTTAATTCGTTAACAAGGTAAAATCGAAAACGTGCCTTGACGGACGCAAAGCAGACGTCTTGAAGAATTCGAATCGGCTAACAGATTCCTATTGTCGCGTTAATATAGATCGGAAGTAGAAAAACCGTCTATGATTTACGTGCAACAGACAGGGAAATAATATCGACGTATTCAACCGACTCGAGGTAACTGACGAAAAAAAAAATAGAAAATAATGCTACCTACTATAACAATTTGGTTTAAAGGTTTAGTTGGCGGCCAATAACAAACAATTAATATTAAAAATTTTAAAAAGTTTAAAAACACTTATATTTTAAACCGATAAACAATACTATTTTTATACGGAACATAAAATACCAATTTCTTCTTCATAGCGGGGAAAACGCATTTGCTGCATTCAGTGCTTGTTGCGATGTGGCCAAATTCACGATTTTGTGAAATATTTCAATATAAAAGACTTCGAACACTGTATAGTCTAAGGCTGCCCAATTTATTTTGGAATCGGGCTATAATTTCAATTACATTTAGCTGGTGGGCCATCTCACAAACAAGACTTGCTTACGCCCGCGATTCTTCTATAACCTACACGTATCGTTAAATAGATGGGTATTTAAAGTTTTGAATTGCACGTGTTTTAATAAAAAAAAAAAAATCAGTGAGACCCGTGAAGGGGCTAATAATTAGCTAATAATTTTTCAATATTTGGTGACTGATAATCTGATGTTGATTTCATGTCCGAAACACGAGGCGCAGTTAACGAACTGTTCGATATTTATTTTGTTGCACATAGATTCGAAAAAGCTTTTTCACAAATATATACGTTGAGCCAGATCTGCTTGTGATCCGCAAGGCTAAATCGCACGTTGCAGGGAAGTCTTCTTTTGGTACAAAATGATTTCCGAAATTTCGTTAAATTTTCCGAAGACTGCTGCTCTGATATACAGTTATCTGCTTCGAGGAAGTGTGGATTTCTGTGATTTCCGACTGGATGTCGTTTCAGTATTTCGCTAACAGAACTATATACCTATTTACGTGGCCAACAGTCTCGCGGTGAAAATAGTGCGTACGAGGTGTGCAGCCCCGTGGTGCAGCAGAATTTTTAAACGTTTTTTTCGAGCACTGAAAATCACCGATAAATTATTACGATGAGAACCTATCTCGTTTAAACATATACGACGTATATAAAACTATTTATTTATTTTTTTTGCTCTCCCCACATAGGTACGCCCGCGTACGATATATTAAAAGTATACATATAAAATGTGAAAAATGCGCTTAAAATTTCAAAAAAAAATTTCACTCTCCGTCGGCTGGACTCGACTCGACTCGCGAAAAAACGACGTTCGATTCGCCCGAAAACCATACGGGTTACTACTACTAACGAACCGCCGCGATGATGCCGAGCTGTATGTAATGTACGTGTCGTGTTAGTAGTGCCTGTATAGTTTTCTGTTAAAATATATTTTTCATTTTCTCTCTCTTTGTTTTCTTTCCACACGTGTTTAACGACTCGCGCGCATTACGCGTGGGAAAAAAAAAGAAAAAACAAAAATCGAAAAACTACCCGTCTAGACCAGAGTTGTTGTGGAGCAGCCAGTCTGCCGGGACATAGTAATAATAATACATCGTATACGACTATTCTTACACACACACAAACGCGCGAGATGGTTTACAGCACACTATATATACATACAAATATATAAATTACATCGTCCGTGTCGCGTCATACACATGAGGGTGCACTTCGAATAAACCGTATAACGCCGTAGTGATGTATCGACGACGACGACGACGACGGACGAGGAAAAAATAAGAAAAAAAAAGCCCAAAAATTTAGAACAAACAGAGAGAGTGATGTGTCGTTCGATGCAGATCGGCGAACAGATTTTTCGGTAATCGATGCAGATCGGCGAACGCGACGCGTCAAACCTGACCAAACTGATGATGAAAAATAAACTAAATTATTTACGTTGGGCGAGGAAAAAAATATATATGTATTTTGAATAATCGGTAGAGAAAAACGCCCCGAAATCGCGCTTTTACGCAAAAAAAAAAAGGCGCGCGCGGTTCAGACATTACATTTCGATAAACAGGGCCGTGGAGAGAAATCAAGGGCCCCAGGGACAAACTTATCCGGGCCCCTCTTACACAAGGTATCAAACTTACCACTAACATTCAGTGTTATCCCAATGTGTATACCGAAGAAGTAATGAAAAAATATTATAAAATTATGAATTAAAATATTATGCAAGACTTGATACACAAATGTTGAGACATAAAAATATATAATGCTTTTATTATTGATACAAAAATTTGTTATTTTATTGTTATATTGGTTTTAGGTATGTAGTGTAAGATATTTAAAAGCAAAAGTCATACTGTAACATATGGTACAAAGTAATTATTAAAAAGTTTTATTAATATAATCCATTGCAAAACCGTAGTGGTATCGGTCAGTTTTAAAAAATTTTGTAAAAAAAATAGTCAATACATTATTTAAGTTATCAACAAACACACCAACACAAGTTTTATTTCACTACATTAAAATAATATATATAATAATATTATTATATATATAATAATATATATTATAATCAGGGGTTGAAACCGGTATTTCGATACCGGTATTAATACCGGTATAACCGAAAAAATAGAAAAACCGAAACCCAAATCGAAACCCGAAACCGAAAAAATTCAAATACCGGTATTGAAACCGAAACCGAAAACCGAAAAAATCCATATACCGGTATTGAAACCGAAACCCAAAACCGTAAAATTAAAATAACGGTTTCAAAACCGATACCCAAAACCGAAAAAATCCAAATACCGGTATTGAAACCGAAACCCAAAACCGAAAAAATTCAAAAGGGTTTCAACCCCTGCAATTAAGTGAAGACATGGTTGAAGATATCATGATTTTAAGGGCTAATAAATTTAATGTTGAATAATTTTATTAATAAATGTTTTTTTTTCTTATTTGTGCCTTATTTTATTGGATAATTGAATGGGTGAAAACACAGGTGGTGACATTAATTAAACTTAATTTCAGATTTAATTATTTGATTTTGGAAATATTTGAATACAAACTTAGGTGAAGGAGTAAATATATATTTTTCAATTATTGACGAGTCAATAAAAAAATATATATATTTAATATTTATCTATCTATGTGTATTTACTATTTATTTATCTATCACTAAAAATTAACTAAATAGTAAATACTAATTACTAAATTTGTAGTTTAGACTAGAGATAAGGCGAATTCAAAATTTAATTGTGAAACCAAACTCAAACCGAACTTTGAAATTTAACCCCTTAGTAATTACTATTTGTCAAATTGTCCCCAAAAAATGTAAAACAAGCAGTAATAAAAAAGGTCTTTCGTTAAATTGTATTGAAAAAAGTTTAGTTCAACATTTTACTACTTGAGTTTGACTTTCAAACTTAATTCTTCTTCATAATAAAAATACATTTGCCAAAATGTATTGTGTATTATAAAAAATAAAAGTAAATGTGGCCAATACAGAAAAAAGAGTTGTCAAATACTGAAATACCTGTTTCAAATCCAATATTGAAAATCAAAAAAAATTCAAATAATACAGGTTTTGAAACCGATACCCAAAACCGAAAAAATTCAAATACCTGTATTAAAACCGAAAACTGAAAAAATTCAAATACAGGTTTTGAAACCGAAACCTAAAACCGAAAAAATTCAAATACAGGTTTTGAAACCGATACCCAAAACCGAAAAAATTCAAATACCGGTATTGAAACCGATACCCAAAACCGAAAAAATTCAAATACCGGTATTGAAACCGATACCCAAAACCGAAAAACTTCAAATACCGGTATTGAAACCGAAACCCAAAACCGAAAAAATTCAAAAGGGTTTCAACCCCTGATTATAATACAATTATAATATATATTATTATATTATAATACAATTATAATATAATAATACAGTTTTAAAGAACACGACACGGCCGAGACACGCACGTAAACTAATGAAAATACCTATAACCGTTATATAGGTAACCGTTATAGTATAACGTGTAACAATATGTGACGCGACGACACCGCTTTATCTTATCGGCAGTCATTGCTATCCACAATAAATGAAAATAATTATTTATAGTCTATGGGTCTTTATTGAAAATGTTATTTATCTACGTTTTACATAAATATTTAGGTAGTGTTTTGATTCACTTTATTGTAGTCTTGTTATAACTATACAGCATACGCTACGATAAAATGGGTAGGTTATTAGCACGATTCATGCCGGTGGTCCATAAATAGCTCAACACCGTGACCAAGACGTAGTGGACTTGGGCAGACCCCGGGCCTTTTTTGAAGCCCGGGCCCCAGGGCTACAGCCCCGGCTGCCCCCCCCTCTCATCGGGCCTGTCGATAAAGCCGTTCGAACGAAAAAACCGATCGCGGTACGACAAACTGTTCCGACTGCTGTTCAAAACTGCGCATTGTAACAATGTTTTACTACCGCGTTCGGTTGACGATTTTACACGCACGGGGATGATACCAACGAAAATTGTTCCAACACATGATACCCATATTAAGTGTAATGGACGTAAAAATAACGCGTACGTTGCGACCACAGACATTTCGTCGAAATCGTTTTTTTACCTTTTTAATGTACTCTCCTAACGGCGATCGCGTACTGCGTCCGGCCGGTCGACACACACGCTCGTTAAAATATCCGGGTGTACAAAAGTCGACAACTTTACTTATTTTTGTTTGCAAACCCTGTAAAAAATGTTTCGTCGAAACATACTTACCACCGTCATTTTTTTCTCCTCTGCCGCCGTACAATTACGTATCCGATTCGTAGGGAGTTTCCGCGTGAAATGAAAAAAAATCAACGCTTCGAGTATCACATAAATCGTCATTTTATTGTCATTAGAATAATAATCAACATCGTGTTTTCTTCGAGAGTTCACCGTTTGTTTATAAACACGGTACCTACTACGTATATAATACAAGAGCGGCGGTAAAACACAAATTTTTGTTTACCAGAACACGATTTTTATCGAATATACAAAGTTTGACGACTAGTAGTAGTTACTCACTACGCGAGACTTAACAATAGGAAAAAAAAAAAAACATATATGTATGTAAAGCAGTCTGTCCGATACATATTATTTAGTCAAATAATGAAAATTAGACGCAGAAAAAAAAAAAAAATTGATTTCAATAAGTAATAATAAAAATGACAATAACGGACGCGAATAATAGTAATAAAACGCGTGACGCGGTGTTTAATAATAGTAGTAGTTTACGAACGCGAGCGAGATCGCGTGAAATTAACATTTTTACCCGTAAAAACGAAAGAAATACAATAATAATAATAATGAAAATTGAAATAATACGACGTAGTAAAACGTTTGATTGTTAATCTTATAACGTGCAAATTTTTGGTGTATTTACACGTACTTAATAATGCGCAAAAGTGACTAGTACACAATATATATAGTCAATAATAATAATATAGCGGTTCGACGAAAAAAAGAAAAATGTTACAAAATGCGATACCGCGATAACCGCGCGAGGTACGACGGGTATTTATTTATTGCAGAATCATTTGCATCACCGGCTCGGTCTTGAACTGCTGCTGCTGCTGCTGCTGTTGCATTTCAGGCGTGTTGACGCACGCGGCCGCGTCCGGATGCATCCTAGGGCAACCGGTGTCGCAGTGTTTGGTGAGCAGCGACATGCGGCTGAACGTCTTGCTGCACGTCGGGCACGAGTACTTTTTCACGTCCGAGTGCGTCTGCAAGTGCGCGCGCAGGTTGGACCGGTCGGCGAACGCGCGGTTGCAGAACATGCACGAGAACGGTTTCTCGCCCGTGTGCGTGCGTATGTGACCCTGCAGCAGCCACGGCCGGCTGAACGCCTTGCCGCACATGTTGCAGATGCACGGCAGCGTGTGCGTGCGTATGTGCATCTTGAGCGCGCCCAGCGTGTTGTACGCCTTGTCGCAGTACTTGCAGCAGAACGTCTTGTCCGCGGCGCCGCGGGTCTTGTCGTTCGCGCCACCACCGCCGGTGCAATGGTACTGCTGGTGTTTGGTCAGCCCGGAGCTGGTCGAGTACGTTTTCGCGCACTTGCCGCACTTGTACCGGCCGCCGGTGCCCGGAGCGATGGCGATCACGGGCTTGCGGTTGAGCTGCGCCACGTCGTTGTTGCAATGTTGCTGCTGCAGCTGCTGCTGTGGCGGCATCGGCGCTCCGGTCTGCAGGTAGACGGCCGGCGGCGGCGGCGGCGGCAGACCGTACGGCGGCGAGACCGCGGACGCGGACGGCGACAGCGAAGACAGCGAGAGCGTGCGCGGCGGCGACATGACGTCCACGGCGGACGGCGGCGACCACGGGTCCAACGCGCGGCCGCCGTACCAGCCGCTGGGCGGGCTGAACGTCGCGGCCGCAGACGGCGGGGACGCGCGCAGCGGCTTGAAAGCGGACCCGGTGGCGCCGGGCGGCGACAGCGACGGGTCGCGGGGGGCCGGCGAACGGGCCACCGCGTCCATCGGATACGCGGTGACGGTCGGCTGATGGTGGTACACGGCGTACGAGGCCAGATATCCGGTGCCCGGGTACTGGGCCGGCACGGGCCTGGGCACGACGTAGTGGCGCGGCTGATGGTGTTGGTGTTGGTGGTGATGGTACGCGATCTGCGCCGGCCCGTGCTGCTGCTGCTGCTGCTGCGCGTTGTAATCGCCGGCGATGTTCAGGCACAACGGTTCCAGCGGGCCGGGTTTCACGGGCACCGGATGGTACGGATGTTGCGGCGGCGGCGGAGGCGGCGGCTGCGGGTTCTGCTGCTGTTGCTGTTGCTGGTGGTAATAAGCGGCCGGAGACGGCGGCGGCGTTGCCATGTCGTGATGGAGCGGAGACCGCGTGTACGACGCGGGCGACGACAGCTCTCTTTTCATCAGCGACGTCTGCTTCTGCTGCTGCTGCTGCGCCGAGGCCGTTTTGCACTTGACGCTCAGGTCCTGCGGTTTGGTGCTCAGGTTTTCCGGTTCGGCTGCGGAAAAACAACAAAAAAATACACAAACGGTTACCGACTTTTCACGAGTTTCGCGTGATTTAATTCGAGGATCGCCGCGACATTATCGTACGGAATTTGTTTTTTTCACCTCCCCGTAGATATCGCGATACGTCGTCGCGCGTTATGGATTGCGCGTTTTTACAATCGGACACGTTAAAATACAATATGAAGATAAATATAAATATAAATACATATGTGTGCGTGTATAATAGTGCTAAAAATCATGTCGTGTGTACTATTATAGCGGTGCAAACTCAATATTGTCACAGTATAATAACTAAAATACTCGGAGTTATTTCGGTTTATAAAGGGTTATTTCGCGCGAGGGGTGTGTGGTGCTGAGGATCGCGCGTTTCGGTTTGTGCGAAAACGTAACGTGTTATATATACGGTGCAACCGATCAAAACCGAAAAACCCTCTCAACGTTCGCCGCGCGTTTTATTACAAACAGTATTATCGCGATCAACAACGATTGATGATTAATTCGTCGGCGGACAAAGTAAAAAAAAAAAATATAATTTTTTTCGCCCGCAAAATGTCCGAAAAAGTGCGATAACGTAAAAATAGCGAACGCATAATTACCGAAATCCTCCTGCGTCTCCTGTTTGATGACGCGGTCGACGTGCTTCGCGGCGAAGTCGAAGTTCACCGGACGTTTCTTCAGCGGACACTGGGAGTAGTCCATTTTTTTCGGCTGCACCGACGGCTTCTGCACGTGGTGGTGTTGGTGGTTGTGGTGATGCATCGCCGCCGACGACGATATTTTGTCGTCGTCGTCCCAAACGGGCATTTCTCAATACTGCGCGTGTGTGTATATACGTGTATCGCACGGAGAGAGAAAAAAATCGTGCGCGCGAGACCAAAACGATTTTACAAAACGCAAAAAAAAAATGTTAAAACGAAAACCTAACCGGCCGCGTGGTATAGATGGTGCACCGGCGTCGAACTCACTGACTGCTGCAGGTAGCGAACGAACGGTGTGCGATCCGCAGTGGGTCGTCGAAGAGAGTGCCGGCCTCGGTGTTCGGTTGCTCGGATGAGACCGGCGGCGGCGGCGGACGCTCTCTCCCACCACCACCACAACCAACGGCGGCGGCCGAATACATCGGGCGCGCGCGCCGGTGTGTACATCAGGCTGCTCCAGCGAGCTGTTCTCCAGGACAGGTGTGCCCCGCACGTGCTGACGCGGGCAGGCAGGGGGCTGACTGCCGACCGGCGCGGACCAATGGCGTGTACCATGCGCCCCCCCTCCCGCGGACGAGCCGGCCCCCCCCCCTCCGCGCGAACCGGATCCGCCGCCGCCGGTTTCTCGGCCGCGCGCGCGCCGATGGGCGTCGTGATTTTTTCCGTCGTCGCTTTTTTTTTTTTTTCCGTTCCCCCGCTGGACCCCACCTGAAAAACGGAACGTTTCTCCAAACGTTTTTTTTTTTTTCGTCGTAACGTAACAATCTCGTCGTCGTTGTAAGTCTAATCGGTAAACATTTTTGGAAAACATCACCGGTTTAAAAAAAATTCCCCCCTCAAGCAGTCGACGCCATTCCCGGCTGGTTTTTATGACGCGGACGACGGGGGTTTTAGAAAAAATCGCGTAGAAATCCGAAAGACTGCACACTGTATTTTATCGCTTAACGCCCTCCCTGATATATGCCCACGGGGTAAGAGTCATTTATAGAACCTTTTTGAGTATATTATTGTACACGACTCTGCAGACACCGTACGTTATGCGGTATATAAAGATTCAGCAATGTATATATACTCCATATCTCAATTACAGTACGACACGATGTTACTCACCTTTTGTATCCGAAATGAAAATTGTCAGCGGATTTATAGTTCCCACGTGTTACCTAACCCGTGACTGACATTTTAAGCTACGTTTTAGGTCTCTGCAAGCCTTACACACACTATACAATCGTAATAAGTACAGCTGCGGCGTATTTATAGGATTGTCTTAGGGCCGGGGGAATATTTTTAAAAATCACGTACAATATTCGTTTCAAACAAATGAAAAAAAAAAACATCGGGCAGCTCGATAGATAAAATATTACAAAAATTTTACTCATAATTATACAAACCGAAATAGATTTTCTTTTTTAATTTGTAACAATACTATTACGGAAATAATTGAAATCGATAGGAATAAAAAACCGATTATATCGATTTTAAGATTCCAGCGAAGAACGCGTTGTGTTTTTTTGTGTGTGTAAGTCAGTACTTCTAACGAACGCCTATGATTTACAAAAGCAATGATTTATCGGATATTAAACAATTAATATTTTAATTATATAAATATTAATAATAAATTAATTGAACCACAACTTCCACAGGCCAGTTAGCCACCCAAAGCGCTACTCCGTCACAAACTCTACCCACGCGACCCACAGTGATCTCGGATTTTTTTTACGGAATCATGTGCGAGAGAAAATGTAGCGTGTTTGTCACGCAGAGCCACATTGACTGTATTGGAATTTTTAAAAATAATTAAGTATTATAAACAGAAATTCCGAATGAGAGCTGACACATTGTGTACGATATTAAATATTTTAAATGAGAAATATTTCGCCTCGGGGGGTAGGATCTGACCCCCCGTGAATACGCCACTAAAGTATAGGAGGTAATTATGCGTCGTATCTATACATTACGTTATTGATTTCGTAAAAACGATTCAAACGCGATTTTACCACCAGAATTTTTAAACAGAAGAAAAATCGACTTACGATCCTACCTATATGAAAAAAATTAAAAAACTGACTGAGAGTTTATCGCGCGGAACTTTACGCGCATCGTTTATTAAACACAAACGATATTCGTCGTGATTAAAAACAACCGAATATATTAACACGGTTAGTATAATGCGGGCACAACAATATATTTATAACGTTCTATATAAGGTTTTTTCGCTAATAAATATTATATACCACTATAATATAGTTTTACACAACCTTGGATAATAAAATACAATATATTGACCTTTGTAAACTGTGATGCACGCGCGACACATGACGTCAAGATTTCGACGGAATCGATTAATAAATGTATTAATTCTTTTTCAGATTCTGAGCGCTGGCGAAAATGTATCGTTTTTACTACTTTTCAGGAAACGCTCCGATTTTTACGTTCGACACCTCTAACGGGGAAGGTCTTGGCCCTCTAATTGTATTTTGAGTGGTCTCGAAAATAATCGAAAGAGTACCTGGGTCAAATTTGACCAGAAACGTTTCGAATTTGGTTATAACAATGAAATTACGAGCGCTGTGATACGCATAAAATCGTATCGACTCCTCCGATAATGGTCCGAACGGTGTAGTAAATCCCTCTCAGACACTTTTAAGTACCCCAAAGCCTCCCCAGAGTTTTGAATTTTGTACGATCGGACCATACGGTGAAAATAGTTTCTCCACTGCGCGTGTACACATAGCTCGCATTCCGCGATTGTATGGAATACCGAGTGGACACGAATTTGAATTGTATTGTATTGGGCAATGTTAAAATACACGTAACAATATATTATTACGCTATATGTACCAAATAAAATCACAACAGTTTATTAACGTCGCACATTCGCACTGCAGTGATGTACACTTATAATAGTAGGTTTGGCACGTTCGATGTTTTTTTACTATAATATTTTATTTGTACCAATTTTTCAACCACATCGATTTTTGACAGCTTTAAACGTTGCAGGTCAATCAAAGCGTCGAGAAATGTTTAACAACGTCGATGAAAAACGGTTTCGTCGTCATCGCGTTATTATAATCACACTATATGAACGTAACGAGTTTGATGGGACAACCGTTGGGGGGACCTACGGACCTCGCGCGTAAATACGCCACCGAAACGTTGTGTTCGTCTGTAGACGAATATTTAAAATACCTGCGGTCCGAATGTTATTCGACAATCTTGTGAGTTTTATAGCGCGTGCACATAATAATAATGTGGACACACGGATTGTGTGCACGTTCATTTTGAGAAATGTCTTTGTTTCGCTCTTTAGACCGCGACCGTAAGCGGAAAAAGAATAATAAAAAAAATTCCAACTAAACGGGCAATACACTACGGTTAACATATAGCGTGTTGTGCACATTGAACACGTATGTACACGTATGTACACGTATGGATGGATTCACGGTAGAATCACTTATTATTACCGCACAATACCGTTTTCGACGAAAAAAATAAAATCGTTCGCGTACAATAGTGCATCTCCGGGTGGCGTGTAAAGACCGTTTTACTTTATATTATTTTCTACGCGTATTAAGATTCGTACGGTCGTGTATTCGGCCGAATCGACGATGACGCGTCGAGAATATCTGCGGCGATCCTATTATTGTTTTGAAAAAAAAAAAATTCCGAGTTTGAAAAACGAAACGGCACGCGAACCGTTTTTGTCGATTACTTTTGATTTTTTATACGTAGAATGTAAAACAGTGGTGACTGGGTAGGTAGGTAGGTATGCGACGACCCTTTTACTATGAAACGCCGTCGAACAAACCCGGCGGAAAAAGAGAGAAAAAAAAATGATAAGATTCGTTCGACGGCTTGTTCCGTGGAAATCCGAACGTCGTTTCCGATGGTCCAGCACCGGATACTCAATGTGGTTTTTCTTAAACCTTCAACAACGAGCATCCGGGGAAACGTTACAGGCGATTTATGAGGAGCGTACATGACGCATTTACGCGAATAATAACTGGAAATGTGAATAATGTGACACTATTGTTGTTGTTATAATCGGCCCCGTCGTTATAAATTATTATTATTATCTGGTAATTATTGTTGGTCGTCTTCCGACTGCTGCGCCCGTCCCTGCGCGCGAGTTTCGTGAACAAACAGACGATCGAAGACGCGAGATGAGTCACGGGTGTAAAACGCGAAAGGTTCTCGGAATCGAATAATTCTGTGTTCCGAATATAATTACGTTAAACACGCCGTGTAATATCAATATTTGAAAATAATACGATCAAAACGACGACGACGGTTACGATAGCTTTAAGTGCCTTATTTTCGGATGCGGCGGAAAAAAAATACATATATCCGAACCAGAAAGATAACGACTAAAGTATAATCAAAAAATAATTATTGTTTGGATTGAAAATTTTTTTAACAGCTCTTTCGACGATTAAAACGTAATATAGTTTTTAGATTTTGCCGAGCGTACAACAATGTATTAATGTTTTAATACGAACGTTTTTTTTTTCCTTCGCGTCCAATCGAAGAATGCCGTAACACTAAAATGGTTTGGACGGCGGACTTGGATTGTACCTTACTTTTTTTTGCAATTTTTTCGTTTTGAGTTAAAAACCTAAAAATGTTTTCATCGTTTACGGAGAACGAACGCTTGAAATTTAACATACAAAAAACATTTTATTTGATATTTTTTTTTAGAGATATTTTGACGATTTTCCGAGTTACCGAAAAAGACGGAACATCGCCGAATTCGATTATTCGTGTTTTCGAGTGGATCTTTACAACAGCACTGCAAAAAAGCTAGGGAATTTTGTACAAATTAGACGTTATTCGATTTTTAATAAAATTTTACCTATATAGTGAGTTTTGATCGGAACACACACACACACACACACGCGGGTTTAAACCACGACGGAAAAGCAAATATCCGATATCATAATATTTGTTCCTATATATAGCTGTTGGAAACTGGAAAATTCGCGACTAATACTATTTTATGTGATGTTATTATTATAATGATTTTTCCAATCGATTAAAATTTAAAAAATACGCGCCTACCACTAACGTACTCCAGTATACGTATACGTAAGTTATGACATCATTTTTTGATTTTCGTTATTATACAATATTACACCTTCACGGCGCGAGTCTCGGGTAATAATTAGAATATATAAAATAGAAAAAATAAAATAGAATTATTCTGCTACGGTTTTTTTATTATAAATTATAAAAAAATCGCCGCGTTGTATCGCGTATACCTCGCAGGTCCTGTGTATCGGTGGACGCCCAGCTACATTCACACACTAGCGGTACACCGCCATCTGCCATATTTTTACCTATACACAGTTAGATAGATAGTTTTTACCACACCGTCGGTACACAGAATTACGCGATTTTTCGGTTAGTAAATAAAATACAAACACACTATAAGTGATCTCACGTGAAACTCGCAGAATCCCAATGTACCATAAAGCGCGTGTATTGTAGAACCATTATTTTCGTAGGGGTGACCACCCCATGCGTGCATACACACAACTGCGTCTCGTCGTTATGATAATCTACGATATATTATGCAAACGGTATATTACTCGTATATTTACAACAACCACGGGTCGTGATAATCTCATACACCTACTATGTCGAGTATACACGGTCAGACTGTTCTTTCGGTCGAGGTGGTTGGAACGTACGTTATTTTTCTCAGTCTGTCTCACACACGCAAGTCACATAGGACCCGAGACGGGGTTTTCGCTTTCCAGATCTTTTATTGACGCGACGATCGACGAATCCGTTACCGATTTCTTCAATGTTCTTCAAGACCGTCCGCTTTGCATCCCCATATTTTTTTTTATATATCGTCCGAGTGAAAGTAATGAGTAACGGTCGTGTAGCTTTACGGCGTCTGTCCGTAACGTTTTTGCAGTCTTTTTCCTCGTACACACTTCACTGCAGCCAGCTTTCATCATGAAACACGCGTAGGTACGAAACTATCCGTGGAATCGCCGCGCAAAGGGACCTTTACGTTTCGCAACACGGCAGGTGCGAGCGGGTAAAGGGTACCTAATATCGTAACGGTGTTTACAGCTGGCTCAGTGCAAAACTCGTAAGAGACTCCCCTTCGATCGCCACACACCAGCGCGTGTTGTCATCGCGGTTGTAACACACAGCGTTTGTTTTAAAACTTCGGTTGTTGGCCGACGCGTTTATCCGCAATTTTACCGCGCGTAAAAAGCGGTATAAAACGAGCCGATTATTTCAAACGGTATAATATCGTAGGTGTGGCCGGTGTATACTCAGTAACATTATTGGTTTTGGGAGACGCGATAAGGACGTCGATACAATTTAGTTTCAAAAAAATCGTCTTTGGGAATGCCAAAACTGACAATCGTAAAACGCCGCCAAACTCAAATTATATATATACTTTATTTATCAAATATGCTTGTCCGTCGGTGTGTTCCGTGCTTGTTATGTCTATTACATGTGTAGTGTACCGCCTACGAAGCATTAGACACGCGTCGAATTATTAAGTATTAATTTTAATCTGAAATATACGTGTTGAAAATAAAACGATAATTTAGATTTATATGTTCTCCGCGTCGTACAAAACCGAACGATTCGGTACGATCGCGTATCGTCATTTATTTTACGACTGATCGGGTTATAAAGCTGTATTATATAATTGATATTCGTTCAAGCGTTTAGACAATACACCTATATTTTTTGCCAGTGTTGCTGCAACGTTCGCTTATGACCGGCTCTCGGTAAAATTAATTATTTAATTTCTGTTGTGTAACACAATATGCGCCTCGTATGATACGAACGAATTCTTTTCCCATTTAATTACATCATCATCTACAGTAAGATCAACGCTTCGTACGTTGAATACAAAAAGAAGCGTCATAGAAGAATAATTGAGACGTCGACCGGTTGTAAAATAAAAAATATTATCTTATTATTACCGATGATATTTTATGGCTACCACAATACTGTAACTTTTAAGCACCGGCTGTATACATAAACGTCTGAATTATATATATATTGACGTTATTGCGTGAACATTTTTCAAAACTTAGCTATGAATTTGACTTTTTAGGGGAATTATACACCTATGCCCAACCAGCGATTGAAAAATAAAAGTTCTCCAAACAACAACCGCCGCGTGAGTATAATAAATAATGATTTATAGGGGGATGTGTTATTAGTTGTTGTAGTTGTTTTGGTAACAATTACAAAAAAAAAAAGTAGCCGATTCTTTTTGCAAAAGGTCTAATGATACCGTCTTCGATCTTGACTGCATTCCGTATAAAATTAAATACGAGCGCGGACTGACGATTTCGTAGGCCTGGGGGATGTGACGTTCTTTAGCGTCCCCTAAAGACAATACGCAGGGCCCGTACCAAAAACTATAGTAAATTGGGGCCTAAAACGTATATAAACGCGGACGAAAGCCCGGGAAGAAGTCTGGTTTCGGTGGGACGAAATACGATATTTTAAGCGGCCATTAATTGTTTTAAAATATGTTAAGCATATAGAAAAAATAACGAAATAAATGTTTTAAGGAGATGAAAAAAAAAATACTCGTACGAGTAGAAAAATTACATTTTTTCAAAACAATCAGCATTTTAAGTGTAGTATTACGTGTTGTTCGCCGATAAAATGAACGAAACAAACGATTTGTGTTGAAATATTTTTACGATACCTCTTCTATCCAACGAAAATAAAATTTACTTACGTCGGGCTATAATTGTAATTGACGAATTGTATATTTGTTTAGAGCAATTTAAGGCGGCTAAAAAAATTTAATTAAATGTTTACACAACGTGTTTAATGACGCGTATGATTTAGAGGTCCAGTATATTATTTACTACATTTATTCTCCGGTCCCCGTCTAGAAAAAAAAGTGTGTTTTCTCTCACTTGATTGGTTTTTTCTTTTCTTTTAAAGTCCACAATACAATACAATCTCTATTACGATATGTTATATTAAATACACACAATTTATACTTTATAACGGTGGTATAACGTCAAGTAAAATTACAGTTCGCTCGTAACCGTTCTTGTCGCACGATTTTTTAGTCCGGCTGACGTTTCGCCGTTTTTCGAACTCGTCTCGATAGGGCCCTCGTGCACAGTAACACCGTATTATTATTATTATAATATTTTTTTTTTTTTTTGTCTACGTTTTAAAAACACACGTACGGTCGCGCACACCTGAGGTTTGCACCCCTACGTTACAAAAACTGCTGCCGCCGCGCGCAGTGTGCTGCTGTTGCAGCGTTGCACAGATTTCGCTGCAGTGGTAGGTATACACATATTTATTATACAAAAACGCGCGTGCGTGCGTGTGTGTGTGACACAATTCGTAAAGTGCAGAATATCCGTTATTTTCGACACCGCGTGTGCGTAGACGAGCGGAATCGCGCGAGAGGGAGCGTTCGCCTAGGCGCGATCGCCCCGCGGTGGTACCCAGCTCGATTCGGCGCCCCTAAGCGCACCCCTACGCCATTATTATTGTTGTTATTATTATTATTATGGTATTTGAAATTCTTTTGTAACCGGAACGGCTAGAGGGAAACAACACCGGTCCCCGTGTCCGGGCGGTGAACAAAAAAAAAAAAAAAAGGAGAGAGAGAGAAAAAACCGGCTGCATTATTGCCTAATTCGTTATTTTATGCGCCGCGGGCTTGTGCAAGACTTCCGACGACGACGACGCGCGCGCGCGGTGCACAGGCAGGCGGTTTTTTTATTATTATTATGAGCCACCACGTCGTTATAACGCGCCGGCGTAGGCGAAAAAAGAAAAAATTTTATTTTTTAAAAACGACTCGGAAACGATGTTTGAACGATCCGTCTTCACGCAATGTAAGTATTGTCGCGATACCGCGTGTGTAATCTAACCCCGTGCGGCAAAATATCTCCTTCGCGCCCGTCCCGTGGATACCACGCGCATCGTGTCGCGTTCGTGTCGCCGCGTTCCACAACAAAGTTACTGTCTCTCGGGCAAAAACGCGAAGGCGAACCGTTTCGGCTCGCGGCGAACGGTGCAGTCATGTGCAGCTTCCGTTTCACGTTTATCGGGTGGTTTTTTTTCCCGTATCGACGTTTGAAACTCGAGTGCCTTTTTGCTGTCGTACGCGCGGTTTTCCAAACGGATTTCGGCGGTCGAAAAACGATTTTTCACAGGGAAACTCTACGAGTGGTACAGAGCGGTTTCCAAAGAGTATATTGTGTAATTCAGCGTACCAGTCTGAATAACGTCCAACACTACACCACATATTTGAAAACTAATAAAATAATATAGTACGCACTTTTTAGAAAAACCACCTCTCCAGCTCGTAGAGTTTTCTTCTGCGGAAAACACTCGTTCTTCGACTGTACAAAAATTTATTAAAAGACACGCGCAAAATATAGTATAGGGCGTTTTAAAAAGCCGTTGTAAAGGATTCAAACGGCAATGTTCAACAAACACAATAGTAGAATTTAGATTCGTAATATTATTGTAGACGACAAAAAACAACCCTCACGCGAACATTTCTTCTGTTCTTCCCGAGATCACAATAATTATTATCGCTGTGTAACGTCCGACGCGGAACGTTTATTAACCGAGATGAAACTTTCTGAACTACACTACCAGTCACGGTCGTTATAAAAGTCAGCCCAAAGGTACCTCTTCAAGACGACAGCTCGTGGATCCCATCCGGACACACTTACCTATAGTTTTTATTTGCTTTACGCAAAAATTACGCTTTTACCAACTTCGACCATCCGTTTGAAAATGTTCTAGTTTTAACACGAACGAACGAAAAAACTCGATGTCGTCTCTGTTCAATACGCGTCCGTGTGGGGTGCTATAGGTGGCCAACAAGTTTTTCCAAAGAAAAACAACAAATTTGGCAATAACTATACCTGTAAGACGGAACCGTAACTGTTCGACGTGCTCGAAAACGAATCGTTTTGTTTGTTTTATATAACCGGTACGTACGTATATGGCTGGAAAAGCGCGTTTCGATCGTGAATCATTACGAGCGTCGCTCGAAATAAATTGTTGTCATTTTTTTTTTTTGATCATTGTTGTCGTGCCTTAACTGTACCCGCTGCTATCGCTCAACACGATGTACACGCGAAAACGGTAAGTAAAATGTAAACCGTTTCCTACGTCAACTCGTCAAAACATTACAACAACTAACAAATTTTTTTTCTGACGTGATTGTGTCGTGCGCAGCCGATGATGATAAACGATGGAGTCTGTACGGCTTGTATTATTTGTACCCTTGTATATTTTTGTGCTTGCGAAAGAAGTTTTTATCGTTAACCATACATGTATATAATACTACAGATAAGATAAAAATGCATCTCTGTATCAAATTATCGACTTATCTTTCGTACAGCCGATTACATTGAACGTGTTTTTTTTTTTAAACGAAAGCCGGGTCGAATGCGATCCGTGTGTATTGGTATTATCTACGTATTATGTAGATAAAATTGATATATTGCGTTATTTAGTGCGTTATACAATAATTATCGTATGATTCGTCCGGTTCAAACAGATTTTCGGAATATATATAACATAAGTCCTATTCAGAGATAAGTGATGGCAAAGTTCAAAAAACAATCAAACAACGACGTCTCATTGAAACGGCGGCGGCCTACCGCAGTCCTTTTCACAGTGCGCGCGCTCGCCGAGATGAAAAGGGCGTAGTAATCTCCAAAACCGTCCGTCCGTCGATAACGATAAAATATGACCACACACGGGTCGTCAATGATGGGTAAATAATATTATGTGAACGATAACGAGATAATCGGTTTAAAAACAACACGGTCCATATTGCCAACGCGCGTATTTTATCACGAAAACAACCCCGGCGGTGTTTACGGCCGTAATTTTGTTTTCTTCTCGATTTTTACGGTAACAGCGATTTCTCAGAACGATACGATGTATTATATTGTTTTTTACGCTCAGAGATTTTACATACATCCTTCGTGTTCCGGGCGGTAAATTGTGTACGGTTTCGATACTGTCCAAGTCCTTATCGACAAAATCGAGTTATTTCGACAATTATTTTGTGCGCGTATCGGAACCGATGTACGTATCGGCCGACGCGAATCGAAAGACTTTTTCACGAATTTTGTCATTGTGTTTTGCGTTAATATCGAATATTTTATTGCGCGTACAAAAGTCCCACGTTCACGTGTATCGTAACCGTACAATACGTATGAGTACGGATAAAGTTACACGAGACGTGTGCAAGTGTAAGAATATCAACAAATAACTACCTGTATTGAAAGTATTATAGCGATACCGATGCGAGTAATGTAGAATTCAAGAACCGATATAACATTACGTTTGTCTTTGGATAAGTAGTATAACGAAAAAAATAAAAAAATGCCTATATTTGCCGAATTACCCGTAACTGATATAGTATTAGCCGGAGAACTAATTGAACAATCCGATTAAAAATATTTTGTAGACGAAACATAATATTAATAATTATATCTATAGTGCTGCTGCTGTTACCGTTAATCTTAAAAGACGCGCGTTGAATTGTAATTCGAAACGAGTTGTATAATTGAAAGCCAGATTGATTTGTTTGTACTAAACACACGATTACCGAGCGTGATATTGAAGTTTTGCTCCATACCCCATTATACACCGAGGCTGTTCGAATCTGTTTTAAAACACCGTTTAAGGTATCAAAAATACACTGTACAAACAACGCATTACACGCGAAATATATCGTATTTCGAGTGTTACGATAACCGTAAAGTTTTTTCAACGTTTGTTATTTGAAAAATTAATAAAAAAAAACCGAATATTATATTTCGTAATAAATCGTTCGCTACACTACGTCGTAAATCGGCGTCCAAGTGCCGAGTTCGAGTAGTAAATCGACCCGAAACAAAAGTGCATCCGTCGTGTTTTGGGCGTCAATTGTAGGTTAGTATTTTTGCACTCGGCCGGCCCTACGAGATCGTCAGCCCGGCCCGAAAACTTTACACCGACCGTTGGAAAAACCGTACTAGGTACACGTGTTTTGGGAGAACCTGCAGCAGCAGCAGCAGACGCCGCCGACGTTTCACACGAAAACTGTTTGGTCGTCGTCGTTTTTTTTCGTGTCGCCGATAATAAACAATAATAGGTATAAATCTCGTAGTATTATTACAGTATATATCATACACACGGTGGCCGGTTTTTTATATGTATAAATATCGCGTGTCGCGACCACCGGAACTTGCACACCGTACGTATCGTCTGCGGCGCGCGAATCCGCATCATCTCGTAATAATCGTGGGTACCTATCGTTGCGCGCCGTGCATTCCGCACCCGTCTCGTTCGGAGAAAACAAACGTGCAGCAGCCGCACGGTCCCCCTAAAAAAAAAAAAACGCGCCACCCCGAAAATTAAAAACACCCCTGGAAACAGGTAAAACCATGGGGGACTATCGGTTCGCCCGTTTAGGGGTAGTACGGAGGGACCCGTTGTACACAATACGCGAATAGCGTTGAAAAACTAGTTTTCTATACCTCCCCTAGACGTAGCACGTTGTCGAGTGGCTAGGGCGAACACTTCAATAGTGCACATGTCTCTCCGTGTGCGTCGTATAACATTGAACCGTTCGCTGCAGACGTTCGGTAAATGATATTATTACGGCGGTGCAGCAAGTTTTTTGTTATTGTACTACGACGCAGTGGTGGTGTACCACCTCACGAGAAGCAATTGGTCGCGTACGTGTTTCGAAACGACAAGGTGGCAAAGTTGATGGAAAAAAAAAAAAAATTAAAAATTCAATCTCGGGCCTATATTATAAAAACGTTGGCTCCGCCGTTTGCTCAAGGCGGAATATCTCATAATTTCTTTCCTTTTTTTTTTTTCGCTCAAACGGTCCCTGTATAGTTATTACTACACTTTAGGTTTACGAAATTTTGCGAAATTTCAAGTTCTTTCCCGACAGAGTTTAAGCAGCTATGTATAGTTATGAATTTTGGGTTAAGAATCAAAATAATTTCACGAGTTAATACTACACTGAATCATTTTTCAAAACAAAAATTGTCACAATCATTTGTGAAGGAACTAATTCAGATTCCCTACTAAGAGATAGCCTATAGTAAAGCAGAATATATAGAACGCGTTCTTGCGGAATTCCACGGTGACTCTATCGAAAATTTACGGGGAACATCCCATCATTTTTTATACTTTTTCGCTTAAACGGATACTATTTATTACTACGACGATCTAAAAAAAAAAAAATCAATTTTCTAGCCAGTTACTACTGTAGTACCTACGGTTTAAAAGTGTCGCATTTTAAGTTCTCTTCCGCTACATCTATACAGTTTAAGTCTTAGAAGTCTGTAAAACGTACAATCTGTATACCGCTTGATATACTGTCGTTGGCCGATTTCTAAATATCAAATTTTTTTTTTTAACTTTTTTTATTTCGTTGTTAAAAACTTTAATTTCATGAACATTTTTTTTTTTAATAATCGAAACTCAAAAAAAAAACCCGAACGCCAGTATACTGCAGGTAATCATTTTTCAAAACAAACAAAAATCAATTAATTATTGTTTTATTTGTGAGGGGAACTCAGATTCCCTGTACTATAAGATAGCCTACGGCCGCTATAGAAATGTGGAACGCGCTCTGCCGGAACTCGATGGTAACTCTATTGCACAGGATATTTCTTTTTTGGTGATGTTTGCTTAGCTAATAGCGTTTGTTTTTACGACCGTATCATACCGAGTGTTCGTACACAATTATTCGAAATACAGTTATAGGATAAGTTCATGAAACGAACACGTTAGAGATGGTTGGACATTATATGTTTATTTATTCAATTAATTTAACCTAATCTAACCGAGTAAACTCGTGTGGAGACTTATCAATAGGTTTTGTGTGTGTATAACAAATGAATCTGTACATACTAAGTACATTTTAAGACATTATTGAGAAGAGAAAAAATAAAAAAAAAATACTAAACAATCGAGTGATATTATAGATTAAATACTAACTGCAACAATCATAATACTTTCTTACAAAATATTTCAATTTTTCCCTTTCTTTTTCTCTATTCATAAAACTAAATAACCTAAATACCTAAATACCTAAATGTATTAGGTACGTTACTCTAGTAGTTTTTAAACGAATTCTAAAGAATTCCTAGGTATAATTCAATATTTTTCGAAAAACCATGGTCGAATAATACACCCGATTTCGTGAATTGGTCAATATTTTTGTCTATTTTGTATATTATAATCAGTTGATTTTATCCTTGTAGAAACGTCGCGGTTTTCTGTATTGAAAATATCGTTTTTTTTCCACTCAACCCGTTGCGTTTACAGCTGTTTACCGTCAAGAACATCATAGTATGGCCTATATATTGTATAATATATAACTGCAACGAATTTCATACTATCAGTTAGTATATAACAAAATAAAGTATAAGCAATTATTTTTTCATATTTTTTAAAAAAACAGCGTACAAATCAAGTAATTATTTGATTGTATTAATAAGTAAATTTGCGGAAAGCGAATAAGTTTTTTTGTCTTATAATCCAAAATAACTATTTTGACCGTAAAAAATTTAACAAGCCGCCGAATCGAACATGTCATATTATTCTATATTATATAAGATTAGCATTATAAAAATGCAGTAGGTAATGAAAGTAAGTGGAATATACTGATAATATTTTGTACTTATAGTAAATTTAAAACGAATCGAGAAATAACTAAATTATTTATAAGAAATAACTATACCACTGGGACAAGGTTAAATAGTTTAAAACACTTATGAGTAAATGGAAGCCGGGGTGGATTGACGATTTTAAGCCTGAGGTGCAAAACGTTTTAGGAGCTCTGAAAGGCGTAATGAAGGGCCCCTACCAAAAACCACAAGTAGTACATTCTTTTCGCTAACGCTCAAAATTTAAAGGAAGGTTGGTCAGGCGTGCCCGACTCCACTAACCTAACCAGAGGGGGGTGTCGTCCGGACGACACTCAAAACTCCACCCCCTTCACCTCACCGATGGTTTTGCGCCACTTGACGACACTGCCACTGCTCACTTGCGGGCGCGTGAGAACGCGAAACGTCGAACGGAATAAAACATAATATCGTACACGAGTAAACCGTCATAATTATTGTGTACGTGTTTTCGGGCGGCGGGGGATGACGGTCGGACTATTATTTATATTGGACGACGATGATGAACGCGCGCGACCCTCGGCACCGCCGACTGCACACCATAACGTAACGTTAATATTACACACAACTGTACAATATTATACTTTTGTATATTACACAATGTTATATTGCACCGCGTGATTTTTAAACAAACAACGAGCGAACCGTAAACACTGTACAATAAAATATGTAACGCATACACACTGGCACAAAACTTATTGTATACACACTTAAGTGCATACGAACGAGCCGGTGCGGCGGTGGTTTTCGTCGCAGTCGCCCCCTTTTTGTAATACTTTAATATGTCCGCGCGGTGCACGTTATTATTATCCCCGACGACGACAATATGTTTTCTATCCGCGCGTGAGAACGCTCGTCAAAATTAACATTTATCGTTATTGTGCGCCGTGAGATTTTCCCGGGAACGCGCAGAATCGTCGGGGTCCTCTCGCTATCACCACCGTTTTATACGTTACTATACACAACACATTATTGCGTTATCGCGACGTTACGCGTTCGCTGGTACGGCACACAAGAGCCGGCGATCGACCCTCGAAAAACTAAAAATATTAAAAGCCGCCTGAAAATATTTACTATACACGAATCGCTCGTCGATTTTTATCTAGTCGATCGTTATAGATTCTGAGCGCTGTTAGCCGCTGTTAGGTTTTTACACCACGGACGTGTTTATGTTTTTGTGCGCGTTGTCGCTCCGATCTTCTAACGGTCATTACACGGCGTACTCGGCGTACGAACTCGGCGTAAATTTCAATCAAAAAATTTCGTATTTTTTTTTCCCCTCAAAATTTCCCCCGACATTTTTTACCCCGCGCAAGCCCCGTATCGATATCGTTCGGTACCTACGGACGCGACAATACGTTTCCGATCGGCGCGTGGGAACGCTCGCGCGTGAGTATCGCGCGATTGTTTGCACTCGATTTTCCGCCGGCGGGTCGTCGTCGACGACGACAATAAAATAATGAAATAAAAAAAATAATAATAGCAGCCAGGACGACACGAGTCGGCTGGAGTCAAAGTCGCACGCGGATTGCGGTTCGGCGCGCGCTGTGCACACGCTCGGGGGGTGGCTCGCGAAGGGTGGCGGGCGGGCGGGCCGGCCGATTATCTGTCGTCCGCGGCCGTCGCAGGTGGTCGTCGCCGGGTCCGCCGCCGACTTTCGCCGCGCGAACGAACAACTCGCGCGCCCGGGCGTCGGCGACCGTGGGACCGCTGGCGTGTTATTATTGTTACACGCGTATAGGGGATGGCTGTTTGGACGTACAGTTTTTGGATATTGCGGCAAAACTCGTAGTTGAAAAAACAAAAAGTTAACTTCACTCGTCGATTGGGCGCGGCGAATTTTTGCGCTGTTTCGAACCCGAGTGCGAAACGAACCGAATTCAGTTCTGTAAAAATATTCTTTAACAATTTTCTCCACGTCATTGTGGGGCAGTCTTCAACGCTTTAGGTTAAAAACGTGATCGAGAGTATCGCGTTGATATTTCGAAATCTCAATAACTTTAAACGGAGAAAAAAAAAACGTCACGTCAATCGACTCGCACGATAACCCGGAAAAAAGAATCTTCTTTCACATTATTTGAACGAATTCGACTCTTGGTTAGTCTGTATTGTACGAACGTAAAAATATTTTACAATTATTTTAAAACGGTGCTTGCGCGTGCGTCGTGAAAGCACACCGATAACGCGCACACTCGCACTAACGGGTACTACTCACGCGGAGGCAACGCGTAGTAGAAATTATCAAAATATTGCCTATACAAAACTCCTTGAAAACTACCCAATCGCCTTAAAAGGCAAAAAAAAATTCAACTTAGAATAAAGATTATAATAGTAGTTCTCCGGTTCAAAAAATCATTTTTTTTTTATCTTTTTTATTATTAAAAAAAGAGTTTTCAATTAAACGATTACATGATTAACTTCGAGGAGTTAACACGTCAAATTCAAAGGGAATTGTTAACAAAAAAAAAAAAAAAAATACGTTAATCAACTTAGACGAGTCCAGCCTTGTGCGCGCCCCTACTATGCGTGTTCGGTATAAATTTTCGCGTTAAAAAAACTCGGTATGTCGCGTTTGGAACGCGCGCGGTATTGATAATATTTTGTTCGACTTTTGACATTTCGTTTTTGTTCGCGAACGCCCGTTTAAAACCGTTTTCAAAAATAGGTAATTGAATTGATGTTCTAAAACCATCAGTCGAATATTATAAATACGAACGATACGACGAATTGTTTTACACTTTTATTTTACCGACATCGATATGAATCTGCCCAATAAGAAATCCAGCGAACAGTATTTTGTACGCATAGATTTGCGTACACTGCAGTATGATGTATTTTATGCAGGTCGTGTTTCTGCGATATACAGCCTGCAAGGTACATCATAACAAGGAAACGCGGGCTCGTATCGAGTTGAAAATTAAAAAAAACAATTGACTTGGGAGGACATTGTCTGAACGACCTTCCGATCGAAAATTCATAAAACCGTACATCAATTACGTAACATCTACATCGTATCAAACAACATTATATTTTTTACACGTTACAATAATCACAAAAGAATGAAATGGACGTGGGAATAAAAGCGAGAATACAATCAGATTTTATTTTGACCCGATCGTAGTTACTAAGATCTAAATTGATTTCCAATAACCTAAAGTCCCGAGAACTGTCAGAACGGTTAATACGTAAAAACGCGATATTTTTTTTTTGTTTTCGGACTTATCCGATTGGATAGCTCGTTCAGAAACGTTTTTTTCGAATGTAACGTAAATTTTCGGTTGTTTTTAGATAACATTGAACGATACGGATAAACCGCAACTTTGAAACATACGACAAATTTCATTCTGTGTAATACCAACAGGAAACAATAGTTTTTTATTACATTGAGTTTTCAAATGTGTATAAATTCGTTCAGCATAAACATTAAACATACTATACGTACTGATCCATCTCTGTGGGGATTTCGCACAAGATAATATAAAAACACAATCATATCATACTTACGTAAGAACTAACTGTGTTAAATTTTTAAAAATTAAAAAAAAAGTTTGTTTTCAAACACGTATACATCGCGTGTATACGATGAGCCTGTATCACCGTAACATAGCTAATGCACGAGTGTGGTTCTTTTAAACTTAAATCGATGACGGTGTACCTTTGAATATTTTATAATTCTTCCTGTCTACGTATTATACATTTCTTGTTCCGTAAAATCTACCGAAACCTTTACACAATGGAACTATTGTTTTTTTTGAAAACATATTTTCCGTAACGTTATAATTATCCGCAAAGAAATTACCCTTTGAATTATTTACAAAGACGATTTCGCTGCGCGCAAATATTCTTCAAAATAAATAACGTAGGAAATTCAACGTATTCGATCGTAATAATTTATAATAACAGTGTTTAGAGAATGTCGATAAACGTTTTTATGTTTCTAAAACAAAATAAATATTGTTATGAAATTTGCCGGTATATAATGGGGCGCGTTGAAAATATTTTAAAAGTAGGAACGAACAAAAAAAAAAGTGACGCTGAAAAGGGAAACATAAGCAGTATTGTTTACACAAAGAATAGTAACCGTGGTAAAAAATCTATTTTGAACACCTAATTTATGGTCCACGGGTATTAGACGTACGTTTATAATTCGAGTATACTGTTCCGAATTCAAGATAATTTGATGACTCATCCACGGTCGATTTGAAAAAATTATTTGTTTATCTATAATAACTCGCGATAAAGCCCGTGGTGCGATAGTTTAGTTTATTCTCCAGTTTCGGGAATAGGATGTATAATTATTGTATGAAACGCGTTATCGTTCAGTTCACTTTGTGATAATTCAAGGCCCGCGTACGCTGGTAAATATTATTTATTATAGTCTTTACTCGGTCGATCGCTACGATAATATTTTGGTGTTACATGAAAAATGAATCGATCGATCGCATAAACTGTAAAAAAACAGCCGTAAAAAACAGAAGAGAATTCGTAAAACCAATGTTATAACTTACATTATAGAACTCGTTAGTTTTAGGAAAAATATATATTGTTACAACATACACACACCTATACGGTCGATTACATCATAATTATACATATATTTCGCCAAATTTGAAAAGAATAGGTTCTAATAGAACGATTCTTTTCAAACAGTGTTTCGTACACCCCCTGTTCGCGATGATCGAAAATGTCTATAAGTGCACTGGCCCCAAAACCGTTTTATAAGTACAGTTGCGCCGATCGATGAAAAAAGTACTGGCGCTACAGCAATCGAAGGGACAACCTTCGATTTTCCACGAGTGTTATTACGGTGTAACATCGAAGAAACGATCATCGGGGATTGATCGCGCGAACAAAATTCAAACCGTTTTTTATTTATAGTAGGAAATTATCGCGTGCCGACACCATTTGCGTTTTCGTAAAGAGAGAAAAAAACACCCCGTTTTATCCTTGCTTATTTTACCCGCGCGCATTCGGACTGACTGGCGTGCGCGAATGCTTTTTCAAAAACTGTTCTTCTTTCTACGCGTCGCAAACGTTGTTTTTCGTCCGCGTACAACACAGTTTTTGAACGTTCGAAATTGGCGTCGGTCACGAATCGTGTGTCCGAGAACGAATCACCGCGGTTCTCGTCAAAAATCGAACGATCGAAAACGATTTGCGAAATTTTTCGGTCACGACGAGTGAAGAACATCGTACTATACGTATCGCGCGTTGAAATCTCGAATATCTCTCGGTGGAAACGTCGGGATCTTTTTTTCGAACGGACGACGACGGCGGTTTATTTTGTGTACAGCTACCTTGTGTACATTGTTTCTATACGACATTTTGACGCGGTTATATAGTTCACGTCGTGCGCGATCACGCGCGATCTGGCCTGTACGATAACGGTGAATATACAAACACGCTTGCACGTACGACATTATTATTATTTATAGTAGAAAAATATTGTGCGTATTATTATAAGCGCGGGCGCGTGTTCGGCTGCCGTTTTTTTTTTTTTTTTTTCGAGAGCGTCCAGGTGAAAACGCAGGGACTCTCACCCCCGGCGCGCCGCTGCAGCCGCGGCGACCCGTCTCCGGCCGAGATTTCCGCCGACGGGGGCGACACATAATAGTAGTAGTACATAGTACACGCGAACACGTGCCACGCGTGCCCTCAGCGCGCACCCCGCCGGATCCTCGACGTCCCGCGACCGTCGACGCCGCCGCCGCCGCCGCTCGTCCCGCGACACATGCGGACACACGTTTATAAAAATAACGTTTTTCAGCTGCCGACAACGTTGTGCGCGCGCGCGTGTAGTATATATTGTCAACTGTAATACAATATTTTTTCCTATCCTTTGTGGCGGCGGCGGTGGTGCGAGTCTGGATTTTACGTTTTTTTTTTCTCTCTCGTTTTTGTCCTTTCGCGCCCCTTTGCGCGCGGGGGCAAGACGCTTTCTCCTACTAGCTACGCGTTACTACATTCGGTCGTCCACCCAGCAGCAGCAGCAGCTCGTAGCGATACACACATACTAGTGTTGTACGTGTTTATTATTTGTTCCACTATTATTGTTTGTTTGTTTGTTTGTTAATTTTTGTTCAATTAAAAACGCGCGCTGCTGCGACGCCGGGGAAGATCCCGCGGCAGGTCCGGACGAAATATTACATTTCCCGGGCGCATTATTCCGGTGTCGCGCGCGCGCCGTCGCAAACCCTTTCGCGCGTCCCTTAACCCGACTGCACATACTGTTTGTCGCGCGCGGTCTACTTTGTCTTTGGTGACGGGTAGGCGCGCCCTGTCTCGATAAAATCGCCGATAAAAGACCGAAACGTTTCAGACGCGTGCTAGGGTTTTGGACGATTTTGAACACGGAGATGGTCATGGTTTTGCGCGCCCCCCCTGATCGCGAGTTTTTGAGAGGACATCGGTGAAACCACCGCGGTTGTTTAAAACCGATATTTGTCTTATTAAAATGTGTATCATCGGATACTTTTGTCCGTGGTGTTGTTCGACTGCTCGCGAATGATCGGTTGCCAATCGGCGAGCGGTATAATCCCGTTGAATCGACGAAATTCCGCGTTCAGCAGCGTCGTTCGCGCCGTACGGCCGCCAAAACGGAGTCTCTCCGTCGTTTTCCCCCCAAGGACGCCGATTTTCCCGGTCGTCCAAGGCTGTGAATTGTGTTTGACGGCGTTTTTAGAAATCACACGCGATCGCGCTGCAATCAACAATCTACACCGACCGTGTACGCCGAAGTCTGCCCCGTTATTCTCCGAAGGTTTTTTCACCGTATCGTCGTCACAGAACGGGTCACGGGCCACGGGGCGCCAAATCGAAAGAGCGATTTTCATTACGAACGTTCGCGTCGCCCTCCGCAGCAAGTGCGCCAAATCAGCGCTGGTTTGCTGCAAACCAACTCGGGCACGCCGCGTCTACCGCGCAGGATATCTGAGCCCGCGCAGGGGCGGATCGACGCCGCCGCGGGCCCTTCGGCGTGTTTTACCGCGCTTCATCGGTACGTTCGCCGCGTCTGTTTTCGGGCCCCCTTGAAGATCGCTCGCGCCCCCTCATCCCCAGAAACGGCCCGCAGAATCTCTCGCGTTCGTACGTACGTTGTGTTCTTGTGGCTCGTGCGGCGACGCGTCGAAACCTACTAGCGGATTCGGTCCGCGGTAGACACGGGGGGGAAAAAAAATCAGAAAAGAAATCCGCGCGTATTACACAACGCAAACCATATTATATGACGTGTATAACCGTATTTTCGTAATAATGGTGCGCACGCGAAACACGTAGTATTATACGATACACCACGACGGCAAGGGGGGGTGCAGTTCGCCGCCGACAAATTCGGAATATTATACTATGTTAGGTATTTACACATCAGCCGGCACCGGTCGTAGGTATAATAATAATAACCCACCCCGAGCGTGATTTGGCAGCAGGTCCCCGGCTAGCATTGTGTGTTTTTCGTTTTCACCGGACGGATTCGCCCCTCGCGCGCGCGTGCACGTTACAACTGCCGCCAAACTACGAGGAGTACAATGACGTTACCGTGGTGCAAGCTGCTTCCCATACGCACACGCTTAAAACGCTTTTGTGGTGCCCCGTGTGTTTTACAGGGTGTTGTTGTGTTTCGTCGGGCCGAAATGATCGCGCTCCGAGTCGGTTCGTTTCACATCCGACGCAACGCCGAGTGTCTGAGCTGCGCGAACCGATTCCACGACAGCTTCGCGACGTCCGCCGGGGCGCGTTTTCGATTTTGCCGTCCGCGCGCATTGTAAGTTTGGTGAAAACCGATACGCGAGTTTTTTTTTCAAAAAAACGTTCGTCGTCTTACAAGAGGCGTACTACGACAAGTACTTAGATGAAAAAAACGTAGCTCCACGGACGAGCAGAGTAAACGTCTCGGAGAGTTTGAAATCGGTTTCCACGCACGTTCCTTGCCGCATATTAATTGATTGATAGATTGATCGGTGTTCGCGCGCTGTCGTGTATAAACAAAAATCCGTCTAAAGTCCTACGATTCTCGCGGACAGGGAACGGACGTTTCCCTAACCGCCCCTGTTAAGGTTATTTCGTTTCCCTGCACTGTACACGGTAATTAAACGTTTTCGTGCTGATACGATTTTGTAGGAAAAAAGTCATCGGATAACGCGTTTTGATTAGAGTTTCAATGTTTTATACGCGACGACGTTTTTCGTTGGGCTTATGCTGCAGCGTCGCGGTTGTAAATATTGTAGAAAGACTTTAAAGACTTGTAGAATCGGTTGCAGGGCTGTACACTCGTTAAAATATTGTTGGATCGGCTAATAATATATTGTACATCGCCATCGTGTTATATCGCGTCGCAACTTTTATAGAAACTCTGGTTAAAAGTTTTTTTTATACATCGCTCGTTTTAAATTTATTCTTTACTAAATGGCTGCTTTCGATCATAATATTGCTTTATATTGTACCCGCTTTAATTTTTTCAAAATGTTATAAGTGTTTTTTGTTAAAAAATGTCCAAGACCGCGGTTGAATATGTAATAAAATTGTTGTCCGTAAGCGATATAATATGAAAAAAATGATGATCTTTGTCGCTGTATTCTTTTGTAGCTTCTCTAAAAGTATGCTTTAGATGTTGTAAAGTATAAATATTTCAAAAAATTTTGTGCTTTTTCAACTTTAAAATGTTAAAAACATTTTACAGAATTCGTTTGATAAGACGCTAAGTCTTCGGATTTTAGTGTCGACATTTTAACACGAGCTCCACGACACGATAATAGTAGACGTGTTTAAACTGCATTTTGGTGACGGATTTTTCTTTTGGGCATACATATAAGTGGTATAGCGTAGGACGTCGCGCACGGACGTCGCGAGTTTTTATAATTAATAAACAAAGTAAATAATATAAAATCATTTATTTCAACGTTTATGCATTACAAACAAAGTGTCGACACATTTTTACAGTAAAAAGAGGCAGTAAGATCCACAAAACGTTTGATCCAAAATTATTTTGGAACAAACGGTTTCGGAATAAAAAGCCATTGGAACAAAAATTTACTGTGGAACAAATGTCCGTCGGAACAAACGTCTAGGTTAGGATTGGTTATGTTGTAGGTGCCTATAGGTTAGGTTAAGTATGCCCAGGGACAAACAAAGAAGTATTGTCCGTTGTATTACGGAACAATTATTGATCGTTGGAAACAAATTTCTCGGAATAAATATGCGTTGGAACAAATGTCAGAGAACAATAAGGTAGAAATTCGGAAACGTATTGAATTGGAACACAATGATCGTGAGCCATGAAAAATCGGTGAACCTTTTGGTCGATTCTGAATATTTTTTTATCGTCGTAATGTACGTTACAGGCGATGATTTAATCGATTCTGTGATATATATTTTGAATTTTTCAAATCGAAATCAACGAATTACCTGTACAATTTTGAAAAATTTACCCTGTACATACTTAAATAAGGTAATCATAATACTATACTCGTATAAGGTATATTCATTCAACACGCATACGTTGCACCCGTGTTTTTCTGCACCATCGGTATACAACTGCAAGTTGTGTATTAAATATAATACACGCACCCTCGTCACCGCGAAAAAAGCGAGCGAAACATTAACCCTTTCTATTTTTGAAACCGGTCTTATCAGCACAATAGCTGCAGCTATTTACGGGGGTTTTTTTTGTTTTTTTTTTAAGTACGAGCAAATCGCGCTCAGCTGCTTACAGCACGTTTTTAGCGCGAAATTTAAAAGTCATATTTTGTCATTGCACAACATTTAAAAATGTATTAAATACAACGCGATAAATCAACGTACGAGGTTGTATACGTCGTACACTATAGTGCAAGTATAATGTGCATTTTTGATCTGTATAAAAAATATTTTTAACTTCATTGAAATTGTATGTTATTATACGTGTACTTAAAAAGTTACCGAATAAATATTTTTACATTCGTCATTTCAGCACATATTGAATACATACTATACATTCATGTGTTAAAAAAAAAAAAAACATACTTTTACATTATATTTTTGATATTTGTTCTTTAACAATCGTGTTATTAATATGTTTTTGTACATTTTCACGGGTAACAACAGGGTAAGGCGTAGCGTTAAAATATTTAGTGAAAGAGTGTCGTCGGTCTTTAGGATTATAAGAAGTTCATTTTTTTCATTGCTGAAAAGCCAATTAATATTTACACGTTTGGTTATAGGATACACATACTATTATATAATAAGGGATATATCCTCCCCGCTCATTCCCAGCCATTATTTGTTTTCGTGTACACTAATCATTAAGGGGCACACAAAAACAAAAGATTTACGAACCACATGGAATAATTGATTTTTATTGAAAAAAAAATGTTTTTCCAAAAAAAATCACGATCAGGACACCTTAGGAATAGTATACGACCGACTAACCGATTGTTGATAAAAACGTAATTTGCAAAACAATTAACAATTCGTGACACAAAAAAACTGATACTAAGTACGAAAGGTATGCGAGAAATAATAAACTAATCGAGTTGTACGTTATTGAATAATAATCAAAATAAAAAAAATACGGTCGAACCACGACCAACGACGACACCGTATTTTGTTATAGACGTGAAGTTCTCGCACAACAAAACTCACGCAAACACGAAGAATAATAACCATGAAGAAATATATTAACAAAACGATGTCACAATTAAAATTTCGTCCGTATTTGCATGTATTTATGGATTCATTGGATTTATGTACGTACCTACTGAGAAAAAAGACGATAACGCCGTGTTATTAAGTATGTGTACTTATTTTTTTTCTCGACAAATCGTGAGTATGAGATAGATACGAAAGAAATTTGATTTGCGATTGATTGCGACGAGAACTGATAAAAAGGAATTTTATTGTTTTTTCTACCAAAATTACACGACGGTAGGTCTTTTTAAAAAAAAAAAAGTTCGGCTCGGCGCAGAGAGAATCTGCATTGAAGTGTACCACTTTTTTTACATTGGTTTTCAAAAACATATTCGTCTCGCATCGGTTAGGTTCTTCAATCGTTCGTTCAAACGTTGGTAATGAAATTCTTCGGTTAAGTAAAGAAAAAAAACGATTTTGCGAACGTAATGAGAAGTACTTGTCAAATGCAGAACGACGAATTAACACTGCGTCATTTATGTCCACAATCATTTGCTCAATTTTTCAAACACGCCTCGGTGCCGTTAAGTGCTATTACGTGTATTTTTCAACAAAAATAGACACGCGTGTTGTACTCACTACTTTGTACATTATACAGTTGAATCGAAAAAAATAAAACGAAGGGGAGCGTACAGCAAGTTTCAACATCCTCAAAATGAAATCTATTTTTAAGCGTATACAAAAGCAACAGTGTAGGTACTATTTATACACAATCCCTCTCGCACCCCATAAATCTCTGTACGAAATTCTTCCCGAAAAACTAAATCTGAGTAGGTACGCTGCAGGCGGCGGTGATGTGTAGACGTTATTTTTCGAAAACAAATAAGGACGATTGTTCGCGCGAGGGGATTTGAGAAAGCTTTAGCTTTTTCGAATTCATTGTAAATAGCTATAGTGTTCAGAATTTTTCGCTATTCGGTAATTCACGAGCGATTAAATACGCCTTTTGCGTAAAATATACTTGATAAAACAAACAAATTTGTTTGTTATTACTATATGGATTAAAATAAATATTTTCCTCAAACAATAATTATTATTTATCACGGATAATCTAATCGGAAAATTTGAATTCGCATCATTGTGCAGTGTATACGGGTGGACGCGGACGATGGACGCACGATTTTTTTAAATACTATTGTTACGGTTTTAACCGTCATTTCAAGTAAAAAAATGGAAGATACAAACCGGCGTACGATAAAATTTTAGGAAAAATTCGTACGAAATTGTTAAGCTCTCTATTTATAATAATAATATTTACGATAAGCCCTCGCAGTGTCTCATAAACGCGCGATCAAATGAAAATAATTTAATTTTTGTACTATTATAACACTGTAGATACGTTTTCTAAACCGTACATGATATTGGCTCAACCGCGGTGTAATGTGGTACGTAAATTAGCCTCCCAAATTGTGTACTATATTAGCGTATTTGCGTGCCCTGACAGAATCCCACATACAGTTTGATTCGTGATGACGAAATAATATCGAAAAAAGATTCTTTTTTTCCTAACCTGCCATACGTAACGAATGTTGTGCACACAGCAACAGTTTGAAAAAAAAATGAATTGCAACACACACGGGTAATGAATGAAAAAAAATGAAAAATAATACTGAATGCAAACCCAAGACTGTACAATCGCACTTTAAAAGTTAAATTTTCGTTTAAGAAAATAATATTACGTATCAGTTTAAATTTTATTCGACTCTAAACGCTACAGGTTCCGATAACTACGACGAGTTGTATTTACGGAGGGGAAAAAAAATAGAAATTATTTAGATTATTATTACGTTCCTATTCCTGAAAAAAAAAAAAAAAGGACATAATTTTATTCGGAAACAATCGAATCCATCTCGTTTTCCCGTCACCGCGGGTATGTATATATAGAAATCGTTCACCGCTGGCGTACCTACTTATAACTCGTATTTCGCCGTGGACACGTTTTTTTCTCCTCCCCTCGAGAAAACGCAGTTGCAATCAAAAAAAATCCACCGGGCTTTTTTTGGTGGGATTTTTTTTTTTTAAAAAATCGCCGCCGGACACCGATTTTTCGGGCGTTTTCACGTGCCCCCGTAATTGCGGCAGGCGCGTTCTTGCGTCTTGCGCGACCCACGCATAATAACGATAGCGTGTACTTAACACTATATACGGTTAGTATAGTCGGATTTTTTGGAGAAAAAAACACACGGCACGCGTTTCGATCGGCCGCTAATAATACCCGTTATCTCGTCGCATACAACGTATTGTAAACACGAGTTGTCCGTGAACTGTGTTCGTTTCACACTGTTAAAAAATAGGTAAACGAAAAAATCGGGACGTCCTACTATAAAATATGTACCAAAAAATGGCCCGCGCGGTGTTTGACACGGTAATGAGTACCACCACCACCACCATCTCCTTTGACATGTGCGCGGGACCATCTGCCCGCGGACCGAACGTTTAGAGGTAGTGCGCGTTAATGTGATAGATAACGCGCGCCCGCTCTCGTTTATTGAAAGGCCATAAAAAAAATACCGAAAAAAAAAAACAACTCAACGGTACGCTATATTTATTTTTCGGGGGATACGTACGCACGGGGGAGAAGAAAAATAATAATAAACGACGAAAACACTAGGCGGTTTTAACGCGTCGTCGCTTTCGTCATCCGCGGCGCGACCAGGTGCGCGGCCGCGGCGAGACGCCCCGAGGGCCGCGCGCGCGATTTATACGACGACGACGGCGAAGAAGAAGCGCAGCGATTAACTCCTCTCGCACCCTCTTCTCGTCCTTAACCCGACCGATTATATCGTGTCAAACCCGGGCCGAACGGGCCCCCCCCCCCCCGATTCACAGGGTGTTCCGGAACGCGTTTACGGGGAAAAAAAAAATTAAACTCGCGATTGTTGCGAATCGATCCGGACCCGAGCGGCGGATACCCGAGGAGATCATCCCCCCCCCCGGTCTGGAGACACGCGTTCTGGATTAGGCGAGCACGAACGTAAGCGCACTTACTTTGAACGGCCGAGAATATTGAGAGATTATGAATTTTTTCAACGCGCAGCAGCGATAAAAGTGCGGAGCATTTTTCTCTAAAACGCGACAGATCTCGAGTCCAGATAGTTTACGCCAAACGCGAAACTCAACCGTTCTCGACGCAGACGGGGACATACCGTTGACAGATCTCTTCGGGGAACCAGATTCGGACTAGTGTACCTTCTCGATCCGTTGTGGTCGGTCAGTTTCATGCGCGGGTACCATCGCTGTCGTTTAAACGCGGTGTCGGCGGTAACCGCGGCGATATCTTTCGGTTTCAAACGTGAAAAACACTTTCAACCTCTCTCCTCGAGTCCATCCTCCGAAAAAACGGATCGACAGCGTTTCCAGAGCTCGTCACGCCGATCTTCCCGGGAAATCGCTCCGTCCAGCACATTAGCGTTCTCACACGCCGGATAGCTACTGCTGTTCACCGTGCTTAACGCGTCGTCGGTTTCAACAGGCACATCCTGTACAATATACGTATGTATCGACTGCAACGCCATTTTTACAGGCGTCGCGTTAAATATTTAAAATAATAACGTACATTATTATTTTATATGTTTGTACGTGTTATTATATTATGTACGTAGCGCGCTTATTTACGAATGATTTAGGAGGCCTGGTGCTTATAACCGATACACGCCGCCCGTGGCCTACACAATCGCCCCGAAACGGTAAAGATATACCTACCTGCGGTATAACACCAGGGTGTACAATATACGTGCGTGTAGCGTATAATAACAGTAATAACGTATTACAAAAAAAAAAAAATAACAATTTAAACTCGCGTGTAATAAAGATAACCCCGCGAAAGGTGTCCAATCTGGGCGGCGTCGGTATACGACGACGTTACCACGTGCGTACGTTTACGGCGGCGCTCAGTTCGCGATAACAACAACAATAATTATTATTATTATTATTGGCGAAAACCGTTATGAGCTGCTGCTGGCTGCTGCTGCTGCTGCAATTAATTTAATTTCGGATCGACCTGTAGCGCGCGCGGGGTCGTAAATTATTATATTATTATTTTTTTTTTTTACACTTTCGTCTACATTTTACCCACCTATACCCTATAAACGCGACGTGTGCAGCGGCACAATACATCGCATCGAAAACGATGATATTAACACGATTAATTTGCGACCCCGTCTGTTCGCCGGCGTATATATAATAATCGATATACGGTTTTTTACACCTCGGCAGCATCGTCTCCTCGCGTAACGTGGAGTAGTACGTCCCCGGGGCTCGAGTTCGGATCGAGTCGTTGAAACTCGTTCGGTGAGCAATGTTCGTAGATCGCGCGGGTTGGTTTGAGCGAAAAGCGAAACCAGCAGCTAACAAACACACTCTGTCGCGTCGGTTTGGGGAGAGAGTGAAAGAAAAAAAAGGTTTGTAATTCATAGGCCGATTGTACTGTTTGCTCGGTGTACGATAATAATTATCATATATACGCGTACGAAAAGTTTGTAAACACTTTTGTTCAGACCGTGTACCGTGTCACGTGAATAATCTCGGGATTTTCGCATCGCGATGCTGTTGATTTTCTCCGAGAGGAGGAAATCATAGTCCGACAGTGTTATGTACTTTCATGCGTGCGCGTGAGCTGTACGCCCGCGGTTTTTTTTTTTTTCAAATATTTATCGAAACGTACGTTATTGTATGAACTTGAGTTGTTCTCACGTTTTGAAAATGACGACCACCGCACAGTGTACGTGCAGCAGACACTGACAAATAGGTGTGTAATATATAACGTGTATGAGTCGTAGGTATATTATAGTGTTTAATAGCGGCGTTCCCGTTATTTTTCAGCCATTACGTGAAGCCAGAACATGAACGTTTTCAATACAAACATACAAACTTTCTTAGTATGATCTACAGCGATTAAAGACGCGTCGTCGATAGTGCGAAAACGAATCAAACAGTTTTTAAACGACTTCTGTACGAAAATTAAGAAATTAAATACAACGATAAAAAAAAAAAAAAAATCGACCGCCGGACGATGCTATCCAGGCCCATATTATGTTATCTGCCGAGTTATATCCGACAATTATTACGATATAATAATTGTCTATACGTTGTTTTGGCTGTGATAAAGACTTGAAATTGACGTCGATTAGTAGTGCGTATACCGGGCGAACTGAGAATACATTGAAAGTAAATTTTGTTTATTTTCGAAATTAAACTATGTACACAAAGCGTCGTCTGAGTAACCAGAGTTTTTCCCTTTGTATAATATGTATTTGAGTCTTGAGAGTATACGAAGTGTGCTCATAATTTTGTTAAAATATCTTTATTCGTCGTGTACATGTACATAGCGCACCCCATACGAGAACACCCCTGATATGATATACAATATAATCGGTACGGAGATGAAATTTAATTTATACGTATAGAAATCTAAACTATCCACTTCGCGACGACCTACTGGCAAAAGTGCAAGACGTGATGATAAAGTATTTAGGTATTTGTTATTGTGAAGAAAAAAAACTACTTCGTTTTTATTAACACGCAACCGTCACTTAATCTATATGAAATTTATACATTTATATTGTGTACACGATATAACATAAGATACATGCACTACGAGCAAAACTTATAAATCTTATCTCAATAAGAGCCGCAACTATTTTTATTAAATGGTTTGATCGAGTACATACATCTTATAGGCTTACGATGACCCCAACGAATATTTTAAATAATTTTCGTTTATTTTTTAGCCAGTCGATACCGTTTAAATCGATCTATTATCGTTTGCAAATTTTTAAAAATCATTTTTTTCAATTAATCATAGGGTTTAAATTTGACCTCGTTGTTAAAAATTGAATTTCATGAATATTTTTTTTTTCAACAATCGAAATCCCGAAAAACTCAACGTCAGTATGCTGAATCGTAATCATTTTTCAAAACAAAAATTACTCAAGTACTGTTTCATTCGTGAAGTACCTAAGATTTCCTACTAACGATACTATTGTAGGGTATAGAACGCGGTCTTGAGGTAAATCGATAGTAACTATTATTATACTTCCCCTTAAGTGCAGCGTGTAAAAAATTATATTTTTTATACAATTTTAACACGTTTTGGTTATTTTTCTACCGCGTTTAACATATTCTACCGCTTACAATAATGTTTGCGTTAGTTAAATTGATGTTTTCTGGAAAACAAACTATAGGCATAACATACGGCACGTTTTAAAATGTTGCGTCTCGTACATACCGGTTGGATTTCCGTGATTGAGTGTTTTAATTTTTCCGTATCGTTTTATTTGTTCAGGTGAACGGTTCAATTAAACGACGGTTTTTTAATCGATCGAACGACAAAAAAAAAAAAAAAATTAAGAAAAAAATATACTGAGTAATATATAATGTACCACCCACATTATCGGCCGACTATTTTCTCCAGGTGCACGAGAGTGACGGGATATCGATTAGTATTATAGCTTATTATTAATTAACACCGCGCGTTTTATACGTATAAACGGTTACGGTGCATTTCAGTCAATGCGTGAAACGTCCCGCGTTGTCGTTTTAATAGTTGATTAGAATAAAAAATAATTAATCAATTAGACAGCGTGCCAACTATAATAATAACGATAGCGATTGTATCGATTATAAAACGATAACAGTCAAAACGAATTTGGGAACGCGAAAAATTTGTATCGTATAATACTATATGAAATACAACTCAAAACTACGACTGAAACCCGTCGGCAATTTTTTTTAATGATAAAAAAGTATCATGACTTATAGTTACTCAATGTTTTCAATATGTAATGCCAGACGTTTAGATTCATACTATAATTTTTGTATCAAATAAATATGAAAGACAAATAAATAACTATAATAAACCATAGTAGTTGGTATTTAATCACTTTAATTTATTAGTCACCATACCAAACCAGAGTTTGAAAACGATTAGATTTACACTTGACGAATTTGTCAGTTTAATTTAGACCTATCTAAAAAAAAAAAAAAAAAACAGACTTTTTGTCATCGTAGTAATTTTTAGACACAAAACAAAATCAAGTCTGGTCGTATACATTATTATTGTTGTCACGATTTCACCCAAAAACAGAGAAATAGTTTTGCGTGAAGGTCCCCGACGCCGTCTTGACCGAACTACTTATATTGTATCGATTTATCGATTTCACTATAGGTTATGTTTGCTTTTACGTTATGTGCTTGTCACGATGGCGGGCCGTATAATATATTTGAGTGTACTAAACGAGAAAACGCGTTTTCCTATTCTTCGGTTATCGGTTTGTTTTCGCGTCGTTATAACGTAAAATATTTTAACGTTTGACATAGAATGTCGTGTTGACCGTCAACCTCGGATCGATAAAAATAAAACGGTTTGATTATAACCGAAATACGACACAAAACCCACAAAACCTATACGTACAGGCCATTACGGTTTTTTCGGTTTAGCTACATTCTATAAGACGAATAAATCGTTTGATAATGTCAAAGATTCAAAAAAAAAAAAATAACCCCGTGACATTGTTCTACCGTGTGTTTACACGCACGGTTTGGATGTACGAATTAAATTCTGACACAATGTCTGTCGCTTGCTGTACAATACAATAGATTTTTTTACGAGAATAGTGATTTATTGGGAAACGAATCGACCGTTTAAATCCGATCTGCTGACGTGAATATACCTACGTGAAATACCTTTGTGAAATTTACCATATAAATTTTTGGGTTTACTCGTTTTTACAGTACCGCATCAAATCCGTTTATGATCATTCGTAATTGAAAAAACAGGGCGGCAATAATGACGTGGGAAAAACGACAAACGTTTTTTTGTTTTCTACCAGAACACCTCTTTTTGCTTGTCCGCACGTTTCGGAACAGTTCCTTAAGAAGTGTCCGTTCGGTTAGCACTGTGGGTGGTATATGTCACGAACGCATAAGTCTGGATAAAATTATCGATTTTCGTGGAAAAGAAAACAATTTCGTCCGTGAATTTCGCCCCCGTTTAAAGTCGTATCGGCGACGACAACTTGTGATTAAACTACTAGTTTCTGTATACATGTATTGACTCTCATCGCTCGTGAGTCGTGTGTTACGAAACGAGCCTGCAACACAATATTTTCTCTCTCCCGTTCGAAAGAAATCGCGTTATAAAATCACTGTTCTTGTGCTTTTTACTGTAAACATTTGTTTACGAGTTTGATTACATTATATTCTATTCAAAACAATTATCATATTTTTTTTCGAGTTGTGATCCGAAAACACAAAATTAAACTAAAAAGCCAGCTAAAGCAGTGTCGGAATTAGCGGGGGGTGCACTGGACGCCAAATGATCCCCAATAAACAAGTTAGGGGATGCTTTTCAAATAAAAGTTTAAAATAGAAGACCTCAATATGGCAATATTTCATATTGGGCCTTTTCATTTTCATCTTTATTCTCTAGATGCGGCACTGCGCTGAGGAAGCAAGTATTGGTCCGATCAAATTGAAGCCCATAACATTCTTTTTTCTTCAAGTAGTGTAGGTCAACTTTTTGAAAGTAAATTCAAGGTCGGGTGAGAATGTATTGTATTAGTAAAATAATGGATAAATGTTTTTCCCAATAGGTTGTTCACCATATTTCTGCCGTGTAAATCTTGGGTTGCACGCGTCTTTTCCAGGACATAAAGTGCGCAAAAATTCATTAATGTAAATAATTCCTCAAGTTTTTTTTTTAATTTGTTTATTAAAAACGAAAACAATTCTAAAGAATCGAGCATTTTCCCAATCAACGCTTCTATTTTTTTTTTTTTAGTTTATGATTAATAATTAATATAATTTTAATAGATATCTGTAATAAGGATATACCATGAAGACTATTTGAAGTACGAGATTTCTACGTAGTCTACATGGTATAGACCTTATTAATTAGGGTTATTATTAATTTACGGCCGTGGATCTCATAGCGGAGATTTAAGATATATATTTAATGCATAGAGTAAGAATTTAATCAATGCTCTCTCGCAGATAACTTGAAAAGTTATTTATTAAGTAATAAGTATTTTTATTTTCAAGTTATTTGTTGTTATTTTATATATAATCTGTGGTATAAGGTCCGTGGCTGTAGTTGGCAACATAGACATATAATAATAACATGCATAGCTGTTGTTGGAAATAAGACTTATAGGTGATAACAGATAACGTTTTTGAAGCATAGCCACGGTTGTAAATAGTACTATCAACAACCGTGACCACAACAGCATCATAAGCCTATTTAGCTGCGCTGTTTTGGCCAAAATCATATACCATATATATAACATTTAATACCTTTCCTATGATCATATATATCTACGTCTATGATCAAAATCTTAGACCACGTACTAAGATAGAAGGAGACCGACTTCGATATGACGTGGTTGGCTGACGGGTAGCGGGGGACTGAGCCGAAATCAGCGGACGGCGGCACTGTGCTCTGTAGCAAGCGAACAACAACAGCTGAAGTGCGGCCAACAGCAGCTTACTATACGTCGGCCTAATTCGCAAAGGTCGTAAGTCCAAAATGGTAAATTTTACAGGAGAAGAAAAAAACTTTTCGACAGCTTATCATACATTGGAGATACGACGATTTCTAATTATTTTTTCATGGAGGATAAAATTATGATATCAAATATTTTATTGTTTTATCGGACGCAGTTTTTTTTTCTCTATTTTCTGATTAAATAATCCCAAAATTAAAAATAATGGAGATACGACCTTTGCGAATTAGGTCGACGTATATTTAGTCTGGCTCACGAAAAGTGGCGGCTGACCGCCACGATCCAAGTGGATTATTTGTTGTAGTGGTTATCAAACAACAATATAATTTACCGCGCTTTTTCAAATACGCCTAACGTTTGAAAATGAACAATAGCGCCGATAGTTCGTGCTGCGCCGCCGCCGTTCCGGATCTCGCAACAATAGAATGAGAACCACTGTCTACACGTTGGGTGAGGTTCGGGGTACGGCGGCGGTTAGCCGCCACTTTTCGTGAGCCGGACTATAATTAATTTCTAAATTTTGTACAGTGTACAAAATTCTCTGCACTCTGCTATGTGCAAACCTTACAATATGCAACTGTAGTTTAATAAAAAAAAACAATAAAAAACTGACGGCTTCGCATTGTTTTCGCGAAAACTGGCTTACGAATTTGAACAGACGGGTAGTTTTTACTTTTTAGAATTATTCTCGCGGAATGCGTTTAGTCGTAATCGTCCCGATTTTGAACAACCTGAAAATTATCAGTAGCCATCTTGAACAAAGCGTTTACACACAAACCCAAACAGTGGTAGTGGTAAAATTTCTTTGATAAAAATTGTGATTTTTACTTTTTTTTTTTTGTAGTCCAAAATATTGTGACATTTTTCTATTTATTGAATTTAGTGTGAAAATTATATTATGTTAAATTGTTAATGTTCGTTTTTGAAATGTTTTCTTAGTTATGGCTGCTTCTAGAAAACTTCAAGGTAAATATTTAAATAATATAGTTGACTGTGGTACACAGTAAGTTTAGGTGAATAGTTTTGAAAAGAACATTGAGCATATTATTCTGAATTAACTGAGTTGCAGTCTAGTGTCGACATTTTTAACCATCTTCTTTTGGTTTTTAGAAAATTCTACAACTTTAAATCTCCAAACATCTTAACTTATTTATATCTATGTTGATTAGTAATAAGTAATAAGTTAATTATAATAATTGTCTATTCTCTGAAATGAAATTAACTATTTTATTGGTTACAAAACAATCATTACAGTTTTGAACGTACAATGTCCTTATTTGTGTGAATTTTGTCATTCTTACAAATTTACAACTAAATTTTCACCAATGTAGGTGAGATTGATCGGTGCCTGAAGAAAGTTACCGAAGGTGTTGAAACATTTGAAGATATTTGGCAAAAAGTACATAATGCCACAAACAGTAATCAAAAAGAAAAATATGAGGCCGATCTCAAAAAGGAAATTAAGAAGTTGCAGAGGTTACGTGATCAAATCAAAAGCTGGATTGCGTCCGCAGAAATTAAGGATAAAAGTGCATTACTCGATTACAGAAAACTTATAGAAACTGTAAGTATTTTCACTTACAAATATATCTAAGAATATAATTGATAAACAGCTTAATGGTTATAATTTTTAGCAAATGGAAAGATTTAAAGTAGTCGAACGAG
>CM029365.1:9123895-9155859 GCA_017140985.1 Hormaphis cornu | reverse complement strand
ACACTGCGAAGTGTATCGGGCGATGGGCGCGCCATATTCCCTACGCCAAAGAATAATATTATTACTTATGATTATTGATTATTGATTTTTTTTTTTTTTTTTATTAGAAGTTATAACTGTTCCTTCAGTGTTATCGTTACACAAAGTTTGGTGTTATCCGGTACACTTTGTTTCTCCTACTTTACGTTTACCACCGGTAGAGTATTTGGCTGACAAGGATCAAACATATGTCAGATTTAATGGTGAACGATTACTTATCAACACTTTATATCTTCAGAAGCTGGTAAGATGTATCATCATAATGTGTTTGTTTAGTATAGAAATTTAATAAAACAAATTTATTTTTGAATTTTATAGGATCAATTGTATCGAATGAGTTGCTATGATGACAAAAAAATGGAATATTTTATGACTAGAGTTTGGTGTTTGCTTAAGAGATATAACGCATTCTGCGGAAATAGTCCAGAAACTCAAATATCACTTCCAGCACCTGTATATGAATCTTTGCATAAACACTTTGGTGTGACTTTTGAATGCTTTGCTTCTCCATTGAATTGTTATTTCCGGCAATATTGTTCTCCATTTCCTGATACTGATTCTTACTTTGGATCACGCGGGTAAATATAAAATATGTCTTAAAATTTCTAAACAAATGTCCTGTAGTAATACATTTTGTTTACGTTTTGATATAAGCAACATTTTGTAACTTTAAAGTTTTACTTACTTCTGGCAGTGAGAGAACAGTTGTCTATTAACGTTGTTCCACCAAGACAGTGCTTTTTGGGGTTAGTTGCCAGCCCGGGGACCACCCGCTACGCTGTTGCCGCTTGGTGGGAAAAACTATATCTGGCACGGTAAAGCATCCATCCTTCATATGGATTGCTCAGTCGGATTGCTTGAGTTCTCTCACTGCTCAGCATATAAAATTGAATGTTATTCATTAACATCAATCTCTTCTAAAAATTCTGATTTAATAATCTAAACGCAATTTGCGATTTATGATGGAAACTAAACTATTTGGTTTTGAAGTGTTGTGACTTTAAAATGATTGACATTATTTCAATATAAGTTAAACGTAAAGTCGCATTTAATGGAAATATATTTTATGTTTGATCTATGACATTCTTCGACTTTTGTATCAGATTTAAATTTCAAACACATTTATTCATATTTTGTAGGTCAATTTTGGAATTTAACCCTTTGAGTGGTTCTTTTGTTGTGAATCCACCTTTACATTGCACTGAACTGATTGATGCAACTTTGAACCATATTGATGGATTACTGACTTTGAACACTGATCCATTATCCTTTATTGTGATTTTGGCCGAAAGTGAAACAGAATTTGTCAAGAAATTGGATTCTAGTCCATTCAAACGACGCCAAGTGGTAATACCAGCAATGGAACATTACTACCGCCATGGGTTTCAATATAGCATACCAAAGTAATTTTTGGTTAAGTTTATTTATTAATGTTGCCCAAACGAAAAATTTATCAGAATTTAAGAAAATTTTAATCATTCATAATTACAACTAAAAATAACAATAACAATAATAGCAGTTATATTAAATAGATACAAATATTTAGATGGTTACCTACTTATATACTAGGATAAAAAAAACAACAAATAATGAAATTACACTGTCGCCTACAAATTAAGTACTTAGGTAAATTAAGAGTTTTTATTAAAGTTACAAAGCATCCTGTGTAACGGATGATGACATCGATAGAGCGAAGAGGGACATATAAAAGGGGTTGGTTTCTAGAAAATTGAGAGCGGACACGGAATTGGATGCTAGAAAGAAGAACAGGAACGTCAATGGGCCATTAAGAAGAGAAGAGACGTTAAAAAGTTAATATTGAATGTGAGACGACGAGTTAAAAAGATAGGAGGCTTGACAAATAGGAGTGTAGTCATGTCTTAAGTGCTCAATTTTTAATAAGTAGGCTGCAAGGAACTTGTTCAATTCTTAGTCGATCCTTTGCTAAATAAGGATTCCAAACAACATTTCCGTATTCTAACAATGAACAGACAACAGCAGAGTAAAGAGACACTTGTAAGAGGTAAACATTTTGGAATTTTGCTTAATAAACCCCAAAACTTTAAGTGCTTTGCTGATTATTACATTTATATAGTGTTCAAAAACTTAAGGAAGGTGAATAAATAATTCCAAGATCTTTATAAAGAAACACACGTTCAGTAGGAATGTCGAGAGATTTTAAATTTTTTATCACTTTCAGATCAGAAGTAAACACTAGATCCCCTACAAGCACATTAGTCGTGTGGCTTCAAAATAATGCTGGTTGTCAGCATTGGAGCCCAAGTGAGGACAGAGTTGAGGCTTTTATGGAGTCTTTCCGACCAGGAAAAGAACGTGATCGCGATCGTCAGGTTGATGTCCTCCATCCTGATTCGGTGTTGCCATCTCCAATATAAAATCGATATAAGTTGAATTCCTAAGTTATTATAATACTATAAACACTATAGTAGACAATATCTGTGGTAAATTTAATTAAAATTATATTTTTATGTTTTTGTATGCATTTGTTTTAATTTTAATGTATACTTAAAATTATATTTTACAATGTGTTTTTTTTTTTTTTTTTATAAACATCCTGGAGCTAATAATTGGAATTTGAATATCCCTAACACAATTGTAAATGAAAATAATTATATTATTAAATAAATATGAATGTTATTAATTAGAAATTTAGATTTTTAAACACTTGTTTTAAGAAATAATTGTTTTCATATTTGTATTTGATTTCTGTATTAGCCTAGTATGATATGGATATGATGTGTAAACTTGAAAAAAAAAAAAAAAAAAACATTTATAAAAATTTTGTCCAGGTTAGTGAATGCAGTGGAAATTAGTTGTTTCAAATGCAAACGATTTTCACGCAAAGTAACTGTTTCCAATCGCTCGTTTCAGAGTATGTATCGAATGAATTAATGTTAATTAGAAAATTTGGTGGATAAAAGTACAATGATAGATTCATACTGAACAGACTTTTTTAATGTAATACGAGAGCATAATTATATTTATTATTTTTAAATGCGTGCTAACCACACATCCATATAGCCTTTGTATATGTGAGTCGCTATAAAATCAAAAGCAGACTCCAATCCTTAAAATATATATCGATATTGTTATTATAAGTAGTATTTTGGCCAATTTTGTTTTAGCTAATCGAATTATTGTCCGTGCAAGAAAAGTTGTGTTACTTGTTTATAGTAAATATCATACTTTCTAAATGTTGGCAACTTCTTATTTTTTTATTGTTTCTATGTATTATTTTTGCGGCCTCTTCGACAGTACTTAAAATTGGATATTATTTTTTCGGTCATTTATTATTGTTTTTTTTTTTTTTTTTTTTTTTTTTATCATCATACAATTATTATTGTCATATATTTTATAAAGCGCCCGGAACCTGTGCTATGCAAATTGTGATTAATGATCTTCAAAATATTGTTTGCTACTAGATGTATTTTTTAAAATCGTATTGACTATTATTTGTCCGCAGTGGCGCAACTAGCGGGGAAGTTGGCAAAGTGAAACTTTGGGGCCCTAATAAATTGGGGGCCCCCATAGACTATTTTTTTCCACATTTTATTCATTACAAATTTGGGAGGGGCCCCATTTTATATTTGACTTTAGGGCCCCCAAGTGTCTAGTTGCGCCACTGTTTGTCCGTCATCTAAAGTTTGACGTTGCATTGTATTTTGATTATTATATTGTTTGGGATCAACTCATTTCTGCGTTTATGAACACAGAAAAGCTAGTTAATAAAATCACATGTCATGATTAATTATTATCATTCTTTTCCTTTGCCTTTCTCTGCGATTTTTTCAGCGTCAGCCACCCTCGTCCCACGCCTCCACTTGCTTCGATTTTCTTTCCTAAACACACACCAGTAATACTTGCATCATGCAATTATCACTTCCTTCAACATATTTTATTGTTCTGAGCACTTCAATTTTCACAACATTTTTCTATATTCTGTCTTGAATTTCCAAACCGTAAATAACAAATTTGCGAGAGTTCCGAAAATAGTTTGTGGTACGAATAATTTTCCAACTTCAAACCACTAAATATATAAAAAATTGTGACTACGGATTTTCGAAATTTTTTAGTAACACGTGCATCAGGGCTGTACTACGGAAGGATGTTGTGCGAAATTCACACGGAGGCCAAAAAGAAAAAAGTTGTACACGAAGGTTTTGCTACTAAAGTATTTTCATATCTTGCATACATATTTTCCCTTACATTACAGCCTCCTTTACAGCCAAATTATCGTACTAGTGTCGCCAACCACGAGTGATTAGAATTACAAAAAATGAAATATTCTTATATCGCAACATTTGACTAGTAGGTACATTAATGACTAATATTCAAAGTAAAATCACAGAATACAAATTACAACTTTAAATTTCTATTCTCATTCTAAAAAAGTTTTTTTTTTTACTTTTCATTTGAGCAAAATCATCAATTGTTTTCGATAAATCAATTTTCCGTGTTCTTTCATTTTTCTTCGTTTCATCGTGTATTCATTTGTAACACGGCTACGTGTTGCACGGCTCAGAATGTTTTCCTAACTTATAGATGGTTTTTAGACACTACAATAAATAAAAGAAAAAATTGTTTCCCATACTTTATTAGTGTATACATTTTCGGTCGACATTTTGCGACTCGGGGGCCCCGGTTCACCTCACCGCTCGCACCAGCCTCGGTACCGCCCTGATGTTTGGAACCTTTTATTAAATGTTCAAAACTTTGTGTTGAAAATTGAATTATCGAACAACAAAAAAATGAAATTTTCAAATTTCTTTAATATTTAGCTAAGCAATTTTCGAAATTTCTCGAATTTTGTATGAAACCAATTCAAGTATTATATTCATAGACGTGTCTCAGACCGTCGTCGTTAATTTTCATTTTCACAGACCCTAACCTGTGGAGTGGTGTCGTCCACACCGTTTTATCTACTACATCGTGTGCTACAAGTATATATAGTATACTTGAAATCCCACCAAAAACATTGCGACACGCTACAGTCAAGGGGACGCGCGAAGAGAAGAACCCTCGAGAGAGAACCATTTCCATTTTCAACACGTTTGTTTACTATAACGTAGACCGATGCTCAACCGCAGTTACTACCTACAGCCTACATCGTATAATATTATATAAAATGTATACATGGACTATTTGTGCGTTCCCGAAAACACACGTGTAGTGCCGACAATATTTGTACGAAACGCGATTTTTCGGTGCTCCAGAAACTTGTCTATATACTGACGACGTCGAGCGCCCGTATCGTGTGTGTTATTATATTTTATCGGCCGCCGCATCGTGCGATCGAAAACAAAAAAATCAAAAAAATATCCGTACAATCGTCGTCGTCGTCGCGGCCGTTCTCACCGGGCACTCAGGTGCATGACGCCCGTGAATTCCGTCCGGGACGCGTCCGTCGTCGTCGTCGCCTCGCACCCGTACCGCAGCGGATCGGACGGGTTGACGTTCGTTATGGACACCAAAGTGACGGCCGGTTGACAGGTGGACACGCGTTTCGCCGTGAACAGGAAGTACCCGTTGAAGATCTTCTGCACGACCTCGGCCAGCGGCCTGGCGTGACGGTAAAGTGTACGTATTATTATTATAAAAGCCGGCGCGAGCGTGGCCGTTTGGACGGCGCCTTTGGGGGTTCGGAAACGCGGACGACGACGGAGAAGCGGAAAGAAAGAGGAGGAGGAGACGCGGTTTCGGGAGAAAAACGCCGAAAAACCACCACCCCTGGGACGGAAAAACGACGGAGTGCCTGACGAAAGACCGTGATGGACAAACGGATCGGGAAAGACGCAAAACCGATCGCAAAGAACTATAGAGAAAGCGGCCGCGACGTGGTGCGGGGGAAAAGTCGGATTGCGAAAGTTAGCGAGCGCCCAGTCATCTAGACCGCGTGGGTGTACGACGACGCTAAGATCGGAGAGCGTTCTTTCTACTATAGAAAAAGTGATCCAAAAAAAAAAAAAAATCATCTATAATATCGACGTTTAAATCCGCAGGTTGTTCGTGCATCATCATCCCGTAAGTACACACGGCCAATAACGAAAGAGTCCCTCAAAAACGATCGACTGTGAAGCAAGACCACCCTCCTGAACGACGACGACGACGCATCACGTGAATTCGAAAAATCGGCCCGTTTTTTTTTTTTTGTTCTCGGGAGAAAATAATAATCGAAACTTCGCAAATACCATCTCGGATACATCCGTTTTAACTATCTTTTGCACGCGTTGAAATCACCGCGGGTTTTCCAACGAGAACTGTTCACCACGGAGAGAGAAAAGAAAAACCGTCATTGTATAGGACCGACGCGTTCCTAGCCGACGCTCGGGGAATCCAAAAGTATTCCGTTGCGGACACTCACAGCGCGGGCACCGGCAACGACACCCGGAACGGGATCTCGTCGCCGCAGCCGCCCTCGCGCAGCGGATCCGGCTCGATCGCGTGGAACGGCCCGTGCGCCGTCTCGTAGTGCTCCAGCACGGTGTCCACGCGACCCACGTGCGAGCACCCGTCCAACGGGCACGCGTACACGTTCCTGGCGCACCGCGTCCGGTAGTGATCGCGCAGCTCCTGCAGCCCGAACCACCGGCCGTAGCACTCGTCCGCGGTCGCCGCGTCGCCGCGCGGTTCCCGGTTCCAGTACTTGCACCGCAGTCGCATGGCCGACACCGTCCAGTCGAACAGCAGGTTCTGGCCGTCCGCGTACGGCTGGCCGCACGTCCGACAGCCGCGCGTGTACCGGCGGCACGGCGCGCACACGGGATGGGCGTCCGCGCACAGCCTGTACGGCGGCAGCGTCTGCTCGCGGCAGCTGTGACACGCCACCAGGTTCTCGAGGCCCGGGCACAGGAAGTCCATCGTCGTCGTCGTCGTCGTCGTCGTGGACGGACGGGCGATGTTGAATGATAATAACAGTTTGTGTGATGTTTTGTGTCCGAAAAAACGCGGCAAACACACCCGTTTGTTTCCATGCGAACCGAGCGAAACGGCACCGGACGAAAACCCCGTGTAACCGGGACGGGACGGGACGACGGTGGGTCCCTTGAAGACGCGACGCGGTAACAATACGCGACCAGTATTATTCTGTCGCGGCAGTGTGGCTCGAACAAACATTATTTATACATATAGGTGCGCACCTCCGTTTGTATTATTCTGTCGCGGCAGTGTGGTGAGGCTCAAACAAACATTATTTAGGTGCACCTCCGTTTGTATTATTCTGTCGCGGCAGTGTGGTGAGGCTCAAACAAACATTATTTAGGTGCACCTCCGTTCGGCGGGGGAACACGCGCGGACAGTAGTAACGAACAGACTCGTCGTCCGTTTTACGACGTCGTGCGACGACGATAGAGAGGAGAAAAACCGCACGAACGGTTGATGGACAGATGAACAGATTTTTCGACAAATCCGCCCCGGCTAGGAAAGGCGTAAAAAAACCACCACGGTGCTGTTGAAACAACGGTGTTGTTCTGACGATCGTGACAACAACGCACTGTTTTGAGCGATTCGTAATAAATGAATTGCTGCGCCTCGAGAGTAACCCAAAACGGTTCGAAGAAACCGTCGCATTTAAATCAATTTAATAATAATAACATTCGCGTGGGTTTCAGGATTTCGGACCGTTTGTCGGAAGAAACCTAAAAACAGAACATTCAATTTTCAGACTGTTTTTTACTTTTTTTTTTCTCTCGTAAAAGACACTGTATAATAATAATAATAATAATGAATTAAAACAGTGACCCACAGTGTTAAACTACCCACGTGACTCACACGCTCAGATTGATCATGGCTCGTTGATTTTTTTTTTTTTTTTACTATATTTTTTGGGGAAAAAACTGCAGAAAAAAAGAGATTCTCGCTTCTATAAAACGGTCGCGTGTTGACGACACTTTGCTCAACTGATCACTCCAAAAGCTTTTTGTTCTAATATTCCGACCGCCGCCTCGGTTAGATTGTGGTTAGACGAGGTTATAAAATGTTGGGCGAAAGGAAACTTCGCTGTTGCTTCTGGGGGATGCACGACATTATATACTTCTATATCGCCAATAGAAAGAAGGTTGTTCTCTGGTAAGAAATAAATTACTCTTTCCTTTCTGGTGCATTTTTCTTTTTTAAACAAGAGCATTTTTTTTTTTATACATAATATTTTTCGTTCGACTCTTTTGATTTGATGGTAATGCTGTCCCTATTTCTCATATCTGTATACGAATACGACTGAAACGATGAAAAATCCTACTATGTATTATTCCTACACGATTTAAAAAAAAACTTACCGCGTGTTGGTTTGTAATAATCTCTAGATTTATAATATAATAATAATATAGTTTTCGTACGTAACGCGCAGTTTTGTACGATGTGTTGCCTGTTTGGTGATTTCGAGGTGCGACGTACGTACAACGGTTATTATGTACAAATAGTACGATAATATCGGTTATTATTTTGTTGTAATAATTGATTGTAACGGTTTTTCGATACAAAAATGCAATGCGTGGGTCACCACTATCCCGGGGAGCACTGTATCGAGAGTACGGGTTTTTTTGGATTCCGAGTGCAGCGAATTGTGTATTGTTTGTTTTTTTCCTGTGAACAACATTAACGGTAGTAAAAATGCTCAGATTTTTAAAGTCGGTAGCTTTAATGAAACGAACTCTGATGGAACTTTGAGAGATGTCTCAAATTTGAAAGTTGGATATTGAAAAGGTTACAGTCGTGAAAGTCTATAAGCGGAAACTAAGGAGAAACACGGCGGACGCGTTTTTGACACAACGTTTATAGTTTTGTTTGGCCGTAACATCCAAAATTATGATCGGAACAAGCTGAAGCTTCTACATAATAATTAAACAGGTATGATTTAGGTTTGACGTGAAAGTTTCAAGTGATTTCGAAAATTGTTGAGCAAATCATTATAGAACCTTGAAATTCTAGAAAAACATACTACGACGTACTAGACAACTAAGCTCGCTCAGAATCGTTATTTCGAATGATTCATCATTGCTTTCGGATAATACGTTTGAAACACAATTTTTCTGTTTTTTTTTAATTACCAAATATATTTTAACGTATACAAACACGGTTGTTTACCGACTGTGTGTTGTATCGAGAGCCGTGAAAATCGTTTGGACAAACGATCCGTTTATGGTATATGAATAATAATTTATAGCCTATAGGTACAACGAGCTATTGACACGCCATACAGTGCATCTAAAACGACATTTGTACAAGTATAATTATGTTGATCACAGTCCGCGTAAGAAGCAAACGATTGCCAATGTAAACTAAACAGACTATTGTGTTGTTTTCAAATTATTTGTCACCCGAACGGAATAAACACTGTCGTTATACCTAATATTGTTTTAATAGTGTTGGCGAATCGTGTGACCCTTGAAGTAATACTTTAAAAATGCTCTGGTAAACAATATGGACAACATATATGAACAAAAAAAAATGTTAAATTAACATGTTTAGACAAGTTTCAAGAGATCCAGAGAGCAAAACGTTTTGTCGGGCCCTTGGACATACAACGCAGAGCCTTTAAAACCAGTAGACGTAACAGTAGACCCTGTGTGTTTAAAATGACTGTTTTTACATATATAACATAGGTCATTTTGAAACATTAAATTTATGTGACCTTTATTTATTGTTGAGGGTTCGGAGCTGTAAACAATTATTTTTGATTCGAATAAAATAAAACTGTATTAAAAAAAAAGTAGCAAACAAATTCATTAGCCACGATACAATGGCAGCTACAGGACAGACCAAGGCAGTTTAAAATTAAATGAAAATCGGATTGTGAAATTTTTAAATAACACGTTGCAAACTGCAGAGGTTTTTATTGGAAATACCTATCAAAAAACATTTAAACAATACCGGGTAGAACTGATTGAAAATTGGCGATTTTCGTTACCTAAACATTTTATAGCTGTAAGTAAACAAATTAAGTATAATGCATTGTATAAAAATTGATTCCCGTATTTTGTACACCTAAATATAATAATTGGTTTATTTACTATGTAGTTGGCTGATTTATTTTGTTTAATTTTGTTTATTCTTTACGAAATACATAATATATGAGTACAACGTTATGACTCGTGATTATTGAAATAGTAACTAATAAAATAAAAATTTGTTCAAACATCAAACTGTTATTAAGATTGTTGTATAATACGGTCTTAAGAATAATTTGGTTGGAAAAAGTTTTACTCTGAAAATCTTTTTAATTTATTGGGAAAACTTAAAATTTTAACGTGTCGATGCTGTTGTTGAAGTAAGTACTTATGTAATATTGCGTTTTAATAATAATAATATTATTTCGGTAATGTTGCCTAAGATTGCGTGTGCAATAATTTTTTTACGTTATGTTTGCGTTTTTACGAAAACAACTACTCAATTGCGTTGCATTTTAATATTGTTTTCACCAAAATATATATAAAAAACATTACCATTTAATGACTATAGTCTCGGTATAAAAAATACTCTTATGCGAGAAGATTACTCTAAAAGATTGTGCTGTACGCACTGACGATGTGGTAACATTATTGTTATTGAAATACGTATCGTTACTTATAAATAAAGTAAATATTCGTCAAGGTCTTTATAGATACATTTTTAATTATTGTTATCTACAAACCTTGAAGTTTCGTCGGGGTAATCATCAGTTGTTATTATTGTTTGTTCTTAACTATGTTATAATAACAAAACACATTTTGTCGGTGTGGTATTGAAATTATTTATCATCATTTAGAATCACTTTCAATCCATAATAAATAAAAGTCAAAATAAATTTTATGCGAGAAATGCATTTCGAAATAATTTTAATTGTTAGTTTTTACTACCGTGAACCGACTGTGAAAAACATATACTTTTTAAACAATTGTTTTTGTGAAAAGTATGTTGAAAAAAAAATCGACTTTGGTACCTAACAGTTAAATCGATTCATCAAAAATGTAATGTTATATAGTTAGAAATTACGAGTTAACCGAAAAATGGCTTAGGCTCGTTAGGTGCGTTTAAAGTTAAGTCGCAAGACCAACTGAACTCGACTCGGTTAAAAATTTAACTTTTTTTTATTTAAGTGACCGACGTGACGATGCCAATAATATGTTTGTGTTACATCATATTTCTGTGATATTTTTTAATAGTTTAGTTTCTACGGACGAGTTTCGAAGAAAATGCTTCGGAATTTAACGTATACCCAATTATTGTTGTTATATTGAATAATGACGGATAAGTATACGAAAAAAAGGAAATCAACGCGGCTAACTTATCAACTAGGTATAGTTTATAATCGTAAAAATCTTCTACTTAAAAAATTTGAGTTAAATATGTGACGTAAAAACCAGTTGAGCGAATTCGTTTAAAACAAAATATAATTAAATTTTTTTAACTCGACTTTTTTTTTATAATTATTAGTTACTTCTCAGATTCGTCACTGTTAGGTTTCTGTAATCGTACCGTTTTTTAGACCGGGGTCGTGGATTTAAGCGTAAAAAAATTTTTAAAAAAGTTATAGTAAAAAAACAATATAAAAGTTTAGGAAAAAACGTTAAAAATTGCGGCGAACGCGTTTTTTAAACAATCGATTTAGATTTTGACATTTTTACCCGTTATTAAATATCGATAAACTAGTTCAAACTTTGTCCCTAATTTCTCTCTAATCTCTCTACATTCTCTCTATCTCTCCATTGAAGTCACTCAGAATAGTTATTTTCGACAGATTAAACGTAGGTACACAACTTCTATACAGCGTCAAACCACCCTCGGGGCGACCTAGAGCCGATTCTAGCCCTTTATATATGTTTAAAGAACTCGTTTGACATCGGACGATAGATTTTAAAACAAATGTGTTATACTTGTCTATAATACCTATAATATTGTTTTTGTAATTTTACTATAGTAGATAAACCAAACATATAATACCAAGCGCTCGAATTGAAAACGACAGTGAGACCCTAATAAATTTGAAGGGATGCGCTAAAATATTTTGTAAAAATGACGGGGCTTATATTTATGACTCTGTGTTTCTTTTTGCACGACGGTCGTTTCTTTTGCCACCTTTTGGCACCATCACCGACCGACACGACTACTACTACTACTATTAGCTTATTGTAATTAATACACTACTATTTATCACAAATTGAAAACCACCGTTCCCGCACTTAAAATACAACATAATTACGAACGTTTTTATAAATATTGCGTGTACGTATAGTTGACCGTCGGCCCGCTGCTAAACCGCGTTACAGCGGCGCTAGCTGCGAGCGGACGAAACCAGTTCGCGTTTCAATAACAATTATTATTTTTACTCTCGTGTTTTTTACCGTATCGAACCCGCAGACAGACCGCGTCGGTCGGTCCACTCCGCCGATCGTTTTCTTCGACCAGCTCTGTCAGTCCTGCGGCGTTTCACAAACTTTTTTCTTTCTAACCGTTTAGAAAACTGACGTATCTAATTTAAATTTTTTCGAAATTGTTTACAAAATATACGGTATATATATATATATATTACCATTACGATATAGTGTATTGTCCGTCGCGATAATATCGACCGAGCTTAACCGCGGCTCCGATACGTCGACGGTAATCGTTTTGTTCGAATTTAAATTTTGAACGACACAGCAGGTATTGTAATACTCGCGAAGATAAACGGCCATGGAAGTCGATAAATACGGGCCCGTTTTGAAAATGGGATCCGGTCACGAGCTGCGGTTCGAGGACGATTCCGACTTCGAAGAAATGTACCGCGAGCGCGCCAAAAGCGAATTGGGCGAGACGCCGGAGCGCCTGGCCGAGGGTCTCGCGGAACTCCGGAGACTCATTGCAGGTAACAACAACGGATCGGAAACGAGGTGTTATGAAATTTTGAAAAAAAAAAAAAAAAATGTTTATCGCTCTGATTTTCAGCGGGTTCGAATCTATAGAGTTAGTGTAGGCTAGTAGAAAAATGAAAAAAAAAAAAAACGTGATAAATTCGTCGTGAAAAAACTGCTACCCGGACACAACCTATTTAGATTTGCCGTAAAATATAATACACGTATTATCTGACATGGTAAGTACGGAACAGAGAATGTTTTCGTTGAATTATTTCTGTCAAAAATTACTCCGAGCACCTACTTTGATTGCAAAAAATAGTCGTTGTACCTATAAACTATACGATACACACGATAATACCTTGAAAATAATGTACCGCGGTATATGTTTATGTTTTTAAACTTTATAATATTTAATACCTACGCGTTTCTTCGAGATCGGTTTATTATACTCGTATAAAACAAACAACGACTTCTGCACGTCACTAAATTACGAATCGGCTAAATTATTCTATCGAACACGAAGTGTTTTTTTTTTATACTTTTCAGTACAGCTTTCAGTACAACGTGGTGAACGGTACATTTAGAGGGGTCTCTTCTTTTTTCTTTTCAGTTTTCAAAAACGTCGCACGCGCGAGAGCCTTTTTTTATTCCCTGAAAAAATAATGCTTTTTTTTTTTTTCAAAATTACTACACACGTATTAAATCGAAATCATCGATGAACGACGTACGAAAAAGCGGGTAAAACACTGTCCTATAGTTTTCAATTTACAATATTTTTCAGTCACTAGTTTATATTGGTTTATCGCTCGTAAAATTACAATCTGTTTACGGGCAACGAATAATACAATAGGTATATTAATTGAAACTTTCTTTCTCGTTATTTACGAGTAACCCATAGGTTTTTTTCCTATTAGGTGTTTAGTTTTTGTCGTACAAACTGATATTGATGTAAATAACTAAATCGTCGTGTATTTTATGTACAATATTTTATTATATATATATATATACTACATAGGCTCTCGTCAAATTCAAATCTAGTGAACGCAAATCGAATGCGTTTTAAAAATGCTTGTAAAAATAAACAAACAACATTATAATTCGTTGTTCGGTTTATAATTAGTGTCTACGCAGTATGTTATCCCACGAAAAGCTGCGTGGTCTTATTGCCATTATACCTACATTAGGTTATAGGAAAAACCGATTACAAAACTAAGAAGATAAATTATTTAATTTAAAAAACTACGTAGTACGTACACGATAATTTTTATAGTTAATATAATAGATTCAGTGCATCGCGAAAAATTACGTTCAAGTACTTGCATCTTTTCAACTCTGAAAACAATTTAAAAGTACTTTATACAGTTTAGTACTCTTAAATTTAATACTTTGCGTATTTTTTTCACGGCGTTCGAAAAGGGGTAGGTAATATCGTTCGTATGATTTGTTGAAAATTTAAAATTTTGCGAAATCACTCACCGACCAACACGATTTTCTAAATAAAATATTATACGGAAGGTTAAAAATCAATAAACGCGATAAATTCATTTCCGTCACATAATAGCTCAAAACTGTTTTTATTTTTTCCGAGTAGGACATTTACAATGCAAATGAACGGACAAATCAGCATAAAAACAGTCAACATATGTACCTACATGTTGTTTTAAGAAGAATAATATTATCTAAGAATGTTACACATTACATTTTGGATAGTTTTAACAGACTTTGATTTTATAAACATAAAACGATATTTCGCAATATTTTTACGTTTAAATTTCAGCTTTTTATACCGTTAAAAATTAGCGTCTATGTAAATTACCTAAATATGTTTAAAAAAAAATAGGAGGCACAGTTAATTTTTTTATAAGTTAACGTGTAATATCAATTGATATTTAAGGGTCCTCTGAACTGTACGATGTGAACATATATAATATAACATATAAACTCAGCAGTTCGACGAACTCTACGCGTATCCACTTTTCATTTTGATTCTGTTCATCGTTACAATGTCTGTTGTGTTTTTTGAAAATATTTATTTTTAAAATATCGATAACAATTGAAACACGATTAAGACGATATTTGATCAATTTTAAACGACTGCGAAATCACGAGATATTTGAATAAAATCAACGCGTGAAAACGGTGCATTCGTAATGACTTTTAACTAATCAGTGTTGGCCCACCAGAAAAATCAAAATCGTGGAATTTTTACAAAATGATATTTAAAATAAATTCACTGTAACGGTACGGCACAAAACGCTGTAAAAATAATGATTGAGTGTTCCCGTAGTATGCCGCAGTTTCTAGAAATAATATTACAGTCATGAGTTTAATCGTTTTCAGAACGAAAATTGGAAAATAAAATACATCATACAAAGTCGCGTCAGAAAATCGACGAGTGACCCGAAGACTCTTAAGTATATATATACGTGTTCGTTTCTTTGACACTACTATTCGCAACGATATAGGTGTGTGTATTATATATATATATATTTTCGAGAATAATTAATTTCGTCTGCGCATTTTAACGAAGGATGTGCTATTATTCGTTTAAAATATGTTTTATGGTCAACTGTGATCCGCATCGCAAATGCGGTGACATCGAAGTAAGTCGACAGGATTGACTTAGGTAAATGACCCGTACGGCTGCAAGTTGAATATACTCTCTTAAATAATTACCATACAAACCATACGTATACAGTGATTCCAATTGAATTCAATTACTATAATATTTCGTATTCATTATTCAACTATACGGTCACAACACACTAAATTCTTTTAGTCCATAATTTAATAACGCTTTGGTTCACACTGCGGACAGTGTATACGTGGGTACGATTTAAAAACCACATTTTCATCAATAATATAATACGTATACGTGGGCAGTAATTATTCGTGTTGTCTGGCAGATAGACGAGCTGGTTCTCGGTGGTCGTTAAGTTTTTTTAAAACATTTTTAAAAAAAAATTTTCAGTGTATAATATATTGTTATTATAGGTGCCATATTATAATTGTGAACGACCGCGTTCTCCACCGGAAAGTCGGTCCGAGTGTAAGATCGTAGCACAATTTTGTAGAAGTTATCGTAGTTTTACGAGAACAATAATTTTAAAAAACACACACACACACACGTCACGTTAAATTGTAACGCTCGGAATCTATAATATTAATATTGTTGATCACGTTGAAACTGACGGATGATATTGTTATAATAAAGATTCAGGGCAAGTTCCAACGTTCGGACCTAATAAAAAAAATATATATATATGTTTTAATAGTACAAAAAAAAAAAAAAAAAACGTATAAATGTATAAGGCAATATAAAATATTATGTTAGATGAACAGATAACAGTGTAAATAGGTAGTGTTTGTAATATACAATAAAGAGGATCATTCATTTGATTTTACTCTGATCAATTATGTAGAGCTCTAAATTCTCATTCAATAGCGTGAAGTTTTTGAACATTTACATGTTAGTGTCGAGTAAAAGAGGTTGGAAACCATACACCGTTATACGATAAATCAATGGCAAATTAAAATTTTAGTCGTTTTCAAGCGGTCGCAAGTACCTTCATCCCGAATTCGATAACGTTAATCTGTTTTTAGTGATCGAACTTCCAACGAAAAATTATTGTTTTTTAGATCCCATTAAAACATCGTAACGGGGATTGCTTTTGTTTTGTTTGAACGTATTGTTTTTATAATGATGTTTTTCTTTTTTTTTTTTTTTTTTCTCTGAACAACTCTAAGTGTAGTATATGTAATGCTTTGATTTTTAAATTCCGTGCCTTTTCTGAAAGGTCTGTGAGCTTCAACGTACTTTGCGAAGGGGTGTAAAATTTGAAAGATCAAAATTAGTTACAATCGTGAAACTAAAGATGTGAAACACTGAATACGTTAAACGTGTTTTCGACATACCTATCGGTATTCAGGTTTTTAGGCCATTATAAATCCGATATAATGATCGAAACAAGCTGAAATTTTTACATATTATTAAAATACTATACGTGAGATACAGATTTGATAAAAGTTTCGAGTGATTTCGACAATTTTGAGTTAAGAATACAACGTTGAAATTCTCGAAAAATTCACCCGGGCTTACTCCTACGCGACCTAGAATGATCCCGGCTTTTATTTTAAATTTTATTTTTTCTAAGTCATTAGCGCTTACTCACGCGAAACTTTTGTACTTTGAAACTCGTACGGTTAGTACGTAGATTTTCGAACGGTTTATCAAAATATTGGTTTTGTTTACAGATAAAATGTACAAATTAAAAATACACGTTTCAGTACCAGCTACTGTTCACGGTGTAGGTTCTAAAAAAGTTTGAACAGATTATTATATATTTATGAACCTATTACCAAGATAGAATAGTGTAAAAAACTAATTAGTAAACAAATCGTTGTGCCTTTGTACTCATAGATCATAAAACCGTGTGCTAGTAAAATAATACGCATATTTCATTGCGATTTTGTAACCCGTAATAGTATATAATATATTGAAAACTCGAATCGAAGAAATTGTTGTTGAACAAATTAGGGAGTATTTAGGCCTTCTCGATTTAGGTCTCTTACGAAACACTAAAACTATTTTTAAATCTTCAGATTCAAAAACAAACCGTTAAAACACGTTATACCGCAAAAAAATATACAAAAAGTAAACTATAATACTTTATTCAAAGCGAGTTTTAACCCGACAAATTTTCTAACATTTTACATTAATATTGACTTAACATTTTCTCGTCCGCAGTGATCGCTTTTAAGGGTCGCGCCGATTTTTATGTTCGGCCTTAGATTGTACTATGTATATTTGAACTTTTCGTATACGATCCGAAAACGCTCTAATCTAGAAGTTTAAAATCATTACGTGGCTTGAGAAGTAAAAACGGTTAAAAATTGGAGTAAACTTCGTGTGGTTCGGAAGTCGTATAGTACACGAAATAATATCCGAACGCGATGATAAATGGTGGAATTCAAAAAACGATTCTGAGCGAGACCAATAGTCTAACTACTCCACTTGAGAAAAAGTTCAGTTAAAAACGAAATTGTACTACTATAATTACACGTCTACTATTTTAGATTGTTCTAGATTCGCGCTGAAAATGACAACTCCGTTGTTGAAACACGCAATTAAAAAGTGTATTGTTTTTTCATTTGGGTATTATTTCATTTTTTAGTATAGTATAGGCGTGCGTGTTTACCACACTGTTTTTTGGTATTTTTTATTAATTTTAAATGCCTATCGGCTACGCGAGATAATATATTATAATATGGCTGTCGAAAAGAAACAAAAATGGGTCACCACCACCTATTATGTATTATCGTTAAGAAATACGATGTGAACGGCACTGCTGCAGCACAGATGAATCATGATAATATTATACGATTTCAGTGTAAAGAATGAAACAGTAGGTCATCAAAGCGTAAAGTTATAAAACACGTGCAGCAAATAATTATTATTACACGGCGCGCCGAATGCCGATCGCGAAACATTATTATTACGCTGTTTGTAATAAACTGCAGATTCTGCGGCCGTGAAATCTCTCGTCACTTTTGGTCAAGTCCGGAAAATTCCCCGTACTCGGGCTGTAAGGAACTCGATTCGAAGAGTCGATTCGGTACATCCTAAATGTAGGTACGTATATATTTTTTATGAACATCCGTAAAGTGTTCGCTGAACACCCCCCGCGAGTGACAAGCCCAAACCGTCGTTCGTAAACTCAAAAAAAAAAAAACTGTAGAAACGATTTTTTTTAAATACTCCGGATCGTTTTTTTTTTTTTTTTTTCAAAATCCAACGTCTTCCTCTATACTACGTAGCATAGTTTTCTTAAAATGTTTAAAAAAAAAAAATCTCGGGATCACTCCGTCGCTTGGGTGGTTTGCCGAAGTAACCGGAGTAACTAACCGGTTCGGAAGTTGTGGTTCTAACGCGTCATTTGCATATCTGCAAGCAACGATAGGTCTTCGAAAAAACGATTTTGAGCGAGCTCGGTTGTCTAGTACACGTCCTGGTGCGTTTTTCGAAAGTTCTATGCTCAGCTTAAAAGTTTTCGAAACCACTTGTGTCCTATACGCATTTGAATATTACGTAAGTATAAAAGTTTCGATTCGGACGCTAAAACGCGTCCCCGTCGTAATCAACGCGCGTTTCTCCTTAGTTTCGCAACTGTTAATTTTTCAATTTTTAACTTTCAGTTTAGAGACCCTTCATCGGAGTCCATACCGACATCCCGTCAACAAAGGACTTTGGAGCCTTATAAGTTGCTTACAGAACAAAAAAAACCAATATTGTAGAATCGACATTATGTGATACTTTGCGTTTCGGATCACTGGCCGATCGGTTTTTAACGATAGTCTCGATCGATTCGGTCGTATTTTTTCGTATTTTTGTTTTTGCGCGAGCATAATACATATATGGGGTCAAGGCGACCCGCTCGCTCCACCGGTTTGTGTGGTATGACAAAAGTGCGCGGCGTTGTGTAACCGCGCGCGGTTAAGACTGCAGTAGGTAGGTACAAACGGCTCGCACTCGCGAAATCCGAGTGTTATTTGTTTTTTCGAAAATATTTTTAAACGATTTCCGGCGAACGAAAACTCGTATTTTCCAGTGTAAAAGACCGATCAAAACGAACGATTGTATACAATATATATACATACGTAAAAGTATACGAGAGTAGTGTAGAAGGCAGAGCGCGATTAGAATACCTTTATGTTTTACTCGGAATCGAACGTGATTTTATTAGGATTCCGAGAGGAACGCGAAGAACTTATTGATTATTCGAGCGGTATACAATTATTTAAACGTGTTTTTTCATTTCTCCTCTGGTGGTGACGTTTTTCGTGTAAAAGGAAGAGTAGCGCCTAAAAGAATATTCTCGGGTTGAACATTTTTTTGAAATTTTCGATATTTTTTTACTTATGATCCGAAAAATCGTGAAGAATTCGCTCGGATAGTTTTTACACCGCACTATTGAGAAAGGAAAAGAATCGGCCATTCGGTAAACGGTCGGTGTAAAACGTACAGCAGGTTAAAAAGTCGCGTTGATAGTTGTTTGATGCTGTGTGAGTCACAGTATTTTTTGGAAGGTTTAGTTAGACATTAAGAATTATTGTGAGCAAGTGATAATTGAGTTGCGACAATACGTTAGCATAAAAAAAAAAAAGAGTGAAAACGGATACAAATCGTCATGATTGTTTAGAATCTTAATTTTATCATCGTGAGAAAATACAATTTCGTTTCGCGTGACATATTTAATTTTCAAATCTTAAATAACAAAGCGAGTTGTGAATTTTTTTTCTCCGTAAAAACAAGCGAAAGGTATGACCAGTTTTCCGACGACAAAAGATAAAAACTGTGACAACGGATTTTCGAAATTTTTTTTTATGTTTTTACACGTCGGCAACTTTGTTTGAAAGTTTCAAAACTGTTTGTGGATGGTTAAATTTTACATCGAACAAAAATTATAAAAAAAAATTTTCAAAGTTTTGTACTTGGCTGAAAAAATTTTCAAAATCTCTCGAAACTTGTATCAGACCTTACAAATATCATCTATATTATCTGAACGTTTCAAATTTCAACGTTTCGGAATGAAAAAAAAGCTAAATCGATTGCCGTAGTTTTTAACTACGTTAATTCCTTAATTTTCGCTCGGTTTTATCACTGCAACTTTTTCGATCGCCGAAATCGCCATGATCCCTCAAAGTACCGACTCCGTAAACCTATCTGTAAAAGAATCGGAACGAAGGAGTTACCGTGATTACAAAACGGTGGTAAAATAAAACGGCGTTAAAACCAATCGTATAAATTTTTCGCTACGGAATATAAAATGCGGCTGTACAATACGAATCCCGGACAATTATTTTTATTGAAAACGTGAGAGATTTAAACGGATAAGGAACACGACGTATTGAAACGACGACGAGAGCTAACGACGAGGTGGACCGAAACGTTCGGGTAATAATAATTTTCGTGCTTTATGATAGCTGGTACGCGTATACTGGTACATCCGTCGACGAGGGACGCGTTTTTAACACTCCGTCTAATTCTCATCGCCAATTTACGAGTTTTGGCCGGTATAATAATAATACAAAATAGACGTGCAGAACGTGTATGGAGCAACACATGGTGTAAATTCTCAGAGATATAAAATAATTTGTTTCGTTTGACGTAAAAGAGAAACGCGTACGAGTAGCACCACGACGAACGTTTTCGGCCGTCATCATCCGCGAGCAGCTGGATGGTGTCGAAACGCCTCGTATTAATATACGATTTAATTTACGGAAAACAGAAGATTAACGAGTAAGGAATTTATAACGTTGTAATAGCGCACGTACAATTTTTCGTGTGTTTACAATTTTATACACTTACCGTAAATGAGGACTACTCTTTGGGGGATGAATTTGCGCCGAAAGTTTGTTTCGTTTTTGACTTGTCCAACTCGCGAAACTTTCATCGAACGTCTAAATTTTTTAAAATTTATTTTTTTTTTTTTTCATATCGTGATTACGTTTCATATTACGACTTAGTGGTTACAAAAAAAAAAAAAAAATCCATACGCGTTTTTACACTCGTACATATTAGTTTTTTTTTTTTACATTGGTTTTTTAAAATACAACATTTTCATGTCCTTAAGACGACACTGATAGTAATACACTCAGCACCGTGATTAATCGTCTATATCATGTTATTCTAATGGATTTTTGTCAAAAGTAAGCCAAGTTCACTAAAACTTTGCGCCGGTTTATTGAAAAAACTCGAGATAAAAAAAAAAAAAACGTCACTGTTCTTACCCATCTAATGCTATCGATTGCATATTTGTATTATCTAAACCGTTGTAAGTCACCGTGTTTGTTTAAAGTCGAAAAAACATGAAAATTAGTGCAAAGCATCCCCACACGTTACGGTATTGCGTATTCGGTCTTGAAAAAAGGTACCTCGTACTTTTAAAAAGTAATCAAACACAGATAATATACGATTAAATTAAAAAGTAAAAAAAAAGTTTAAAATTCAGAACGTAACATTTATAAATACTTGTAGACGGATACTGTTTTTGAAAAAAAAAAAAAAATACTGTTTTACTTACTTTTAACTATAGTTTTCTTGTTCCGTTCGACGTGTGAAAAAAAAAATAACAGCCCTGTTAAATATATTGCAGCCCATGGGCCATACTTTACTTGTCGCTTAATTTTCTTAAAATTATCGTTGTATTTTACAGGTTACACTGTAGAAACACGTCCGCATATTATAATTAAAACCTTTGACTCGACAATATAACAATTGTGTTGACTATTCATGTTTTCAAACAATCACTCTTTCTTCTAATCAAGCGTATACGTCGTGTTCTGATCGGTATACTCCGAGTTTTGCACTGCAGTTTATCTGGTATCGTTTTGAAGATCTATTTTTATAAGAAATTATTGATATTGGTGCATCTATACACACGCCTGATCGAAGTTTGCTTTTCTCTCTTAAATTATGCGCGTTTTATATGAAATATTCTGTGAATATATAGCAGCGTTAAGTTTCCTCGTCTTTGTTCCCACGCATAGAATAGTTTGACGAGAACAGCGCATTATTATTATTTTTTAAATCCTCGTCTTTGTATAACATGATATCATTTCTAATCCCATAACAATATTATATATATATATAGGTGTACGTACGCGACGTGAATACAATATAGAACCTACTAACCTATACTATGAGAGGTGTTTTACGCTTTTTTTTACACCCTTGTCCAAACAAAACTTTTGATAACAAACATAGAAAACAATAAATTGTCTTAAATATTTACAAAACGCGTTTATGCACACCGAAGTAGAAAAAAAAAAATGAGCTTATGAATTAAAATTTACGCGTTCTCAAAAAATCTGTAGCAGAAACAAAAATATAATGTATTATATCGTTCTGCTGCACGTTCCGTTATGAGTTCGAAAAAATTACGTAAATAGCGAAGAGAAAATTTTGTTTTTGGAATATAGTATGTACGGAGAAGTGTTATAATTTCAATAATATTACATTGTAAGTTGGTTTTTATTTCTGCCGTTTGGATGAATGCGATAATTTTCAACAAGCTTTCGCAAAGTGGTGTTTACGATTTATTTTTTAATTTGAAAATGTTCCACGCCATAGGACCCTTTTCAAAGCGATATAATTACTTAACTATCCACGCGCATTGTAAAAACTAGTAGTGCTATAAATGTGAAACAAACGATGTTTGGAGTACAAACAAATATTTCACGACAAAAATCTGTAAAAAGCAAAGCGCTTTTCCCGAACTTTTTTCATTATCTATAAAGTTCGCAATGCCTTCATGCCGAAATTTTTGAAAAAATAAATTTTTCTGTTCCTCAAAAACGTATAATATCGTTATTGTTTGTTAAAAAAAAAAAAAACGCATACGTAGTAACTACATACAATGTCCCACGAATGCGTCCCACGAATGCTAGTTGTAAAACGGTTGCAGGCCGATTAAAATAAATATAATTTTGTACATTTTAATTAGTTTGATCTGACATGATTTTTATCGACGATGAGGCGTGTAAGAGAGGCAATACAATTTCATCTCGCGAAATGTTTTCACAAGTCAGATTTTGTTAAAGTGTGTAGTTCGTGACAATTAAGAATGTATTTTTTCTTCAGCACTCGGTATAGTTTAGCGTTTTCGTTATAAAAGTTGTGTCATTATTACGGTACTCAATGCATTACTACTATACGTAGTGTCTACACAATACGTTTTGTTTAAAATAACTCTTCCACGTCGTACATCGATTTTTCAAGTTTTTTCTCGAGAAAAAATATTTCGCATATATTACATTCTTATTTAGAACTAGCTGGATTCTGTTGTTATCGATGTACGGATATTGTTTGTGTCAATATTTTGAGAAAGCTCAAGAGACTATACATTTTGAATTGATAATTTTCTCAATTCTGCGTACGGTTTTCTAATCTAATTAAGCACGGTAAATTTAAAATCATATAATGGTTCGGGGGTTTTGTTGGTCGGCCTCCCCAGCTGAAGATAGAATCCTGGTTACTGCGTCTAAAACCATTTCGGGTGACGCGATTTAATGCCGCCGAACAATTATTGTTACTTTAGTCTATATACCGTTGCATTATCTTTGAAATGTTGTTTAAAAAAAGATCCAAACTGAACTTCTCGACCGGGAGATTTTTCCGAGCACACGAGTTCTTGGAATTCGATCGTGCAGCCGTTCGCTCGGTGTAACACTTAGTTTGTCGAAAAAATAAAATAACGACATCTAATACCATAAAAATGCACACAAATTATCATTAATCTGTTGTATAGTTCATTATGTCTATAGTTTTCACAGTATATGTAAACGATATCAGTAAAACAGCTACAGCTACCAACTATAGGTATACATATTGTTATACATATTTTGAGCCAAGTGTCTGCGATTTAAATAATTTTAAATAACACGTTCCGATTTCTTTGGATAACGTTAAAAAGTATACACAGAATGTTCGTATACAATCAGTACGGGCGAACGCCATTTAAAATGCTAAAAAATGTGTTCACATAATATTCTATAAGATTGTCGGGCATAATAGTTTTCCGCCAACTACATCAAAAAATCTGCTAACACCCGCCTAAAGATGACAATTTGAATTTTGGTCTTAAAAAGACATTGTACAATTTGTTTCTATTATCTGTAAAAAATTACATTTTCGTGGTCTAAGTACCTAGTTAACAATAATTCAACGCGACATTACATTTTTGTTTATTATGAACTATTAAAATACAAATATTTTTTATGATCACCAGTTTTTGTACAAGAACAACCTTTACTTGTAAAAAAAATCTATAATTTTTGACGATTCGTATTCAAAATGTGCTACTGACGTGGTGTACAACCAGATTGTCGTGTGAATTTCGACATTTCGATTGCGCGAACAAACAAATCGTTTTACCTCGGGGCATCTCATCAAACTCGTTTTGCACAATAACATATATATATATTTATAGGTGTAGGCACGTTATAAATGCATTTAAACAAACTGCAACACGTAAACAAAAATCGTTGCACGATCTTTCACTTTTAAACTGCAGTATGATTGGTGAACTGACCGAGTGTTTTGTTTTTGGAGATTTTCAAATTTAGCGTAAGCAGATCGCAATAATTTTCACCACTAAATCACACTGGTCGAGTCTCAGATTTTGGTTTTCAGTGCGTTTAACTAATAAAATCTGCAAAACCGTTTGGTGGCTGACTATAGTAAAAAAAAAAAAACACAATTAAAATACCTACATACGAGGTATGTAAAAACTATCGATTGCTGTAAATGTTGTAATCAAATCCAAAAATTAATACTTTTTACTGTAAAACTTGTACCTACCACATATGTATATGGTATACTTTAAAATTAATGCTGTTATAGGTTCGTATGATTATTCTGTTAGTTTACAGTATAGTTAGCAACGATCAACAAACTTTTTTACATTTCCAAATCGTAAGTTTTATCGTCATTCTTCATATTATTTTACCAATGTACTGTTTGAAGGGTAAAAAAAAAAAAAAAAAACGTAAAACATTCAAAACTATAATATAAGAGTTACATGTGAAATTAAACTATGAGATTCAAAACGATTAATTAAATAATCATATGTTGTAAGTACTTATATTATACCACGGTGAATGGTAAACGAAATTCTCTAATAATAATAATTATACGTTATGAAATGCTGAAAAACATAGAAAATTTTAAAATTTGTACATACCTCATCTAGTCCAAGGCCGTATATTGATATTTAAAATCTAAAAGTATTTGTGTACATATATTTTCTTACATTTATCAGTTCGTTTCCAATTAGGAGAGGAAAAAATTCAAATACGTAGTATATAATTATTATTCTGTAACCGTAAAGGTTATTGACCAGTTTGCCGCAGTATCGCGATCGTACATATTTATTGTGTTTAAAAAAAAAAAAAAAAATTTTATACGTACCATGCATTATACATTTTTTATTCTTTAAAATATAAATTGGGTTATGCGATATCATTACCGAAAGGTTATCCGTAGGTTATTTGTTGACCCACTTGACGTGATCATCCACAAGTTTTAAAGTAGGTACCTAATTAAACGTATAGACGTGGTAATGACTGAGTAATTTTTATTCTTTACTCAAAGCAATACGTCTTATAATTATTATTATTATTATTGTTACCGTACATTCATAAATTATTCAGTTATAAAAATTTCGTATACTTATAGCCATATTATTATATTTTAGTAGACACTTCAACAATCCAAAAACTTCCGTCAAAACTATTTGAATTATTTTAAAGTTAAAATTATTGAAATCGAACTCAAAAACGTGTTAATAATTGTACAATATTTATTTTACAAAAGTATTATGATACGGAAACTTTATCATTACTGTACGAGTAAATTTGTTTTTGCATTTTCGGAGGATTGTTTTTTATTACTTAAACGAGTTATGATGAATTTTAAAACGTTTTTCCATAAGACAAACATTTCGGTGTTTTTTTTTTTGCCATTAATTATAAAACCGCGCTATATTTTGTAGGTACCTACTCACTATCCCGCGTCGTTATTGAGAATAAACAGAATTCAATACCTAATAGAAAATAATTGACAAGGTTCACCGATCAAAGTTTATAACATATAGTAGAAATAGTTCAACAACAACATTTTTTCTCTTACTGTTTCATGATTCCAAGTTGTGAATTTCGTATCAACTAACCTAACACAGTAACACCCTAGTAATGCAGCTGATTTTTTTCTTTATAATTTATGTTTTTACATTTAATAGGCACACGAATATACGTAAAATATTCGCTTTCAAAACTTGAACGCTAATTTTTTGGTTTTTTTCGTCCATCCAAATGTCGTTAATACAATCAAATGTTTCGTAAGCCCTTGTGAGTTTTGCACTTAAACTGTTATTTTTTACTGCCCGCATTCTAATTGTGTCAACACACGTTTAATTCATATGTGCAGTCTCATCTACAACGATTGTATAAATGTATACATTAATGGTTTCATTGGTAAAATAATAAATTTGATATACGTTCAGCGAGAATTTCAGTAAGCGATCAAAATGTGCGAAATGGTAAACACGTGTATACACGTTCGTATTTTATGAATTACGTAACTAAAGTTTAGTCGCGGCCAAACGAGTCGGTTTTTGAATAAAATTTTAGTAGTATAGACATTATTATACAGCTCTAAAAAATTTATAACGTTTAATGAATAATTTAACAATTTTTCGTGAATAAAAAACGTCACGGTTTTTTCTATTTAAATCGATGATTATTCTTTCTGACTCGTGTCGTATAAATAAAATGACAAGGTTATCTGCAAAAATAATGGAAAAAGTTGATAAAGGACGGCCAGTGCGCGGTACTAGTTTCGATGGGCCAACACAAAATTATAATTTCATACAAGTACCTAATTTAAGTAGACTTTAAACCTAATCGCACTACTTACGTGTTGATATGAACTTGTTACGTACCTGCCTAACCGATTTACTATAGAACTTGCACGGAGCGATTCGGTAAAAACGCTTATCGTTTGAGCTGCATCAGCGAACGTGTTTTTTCGCAGTAAAAACTTTATAACAGTGTGTTAGGGTGTAATAATAAGAACAATAATCAAGAAAACTTGTTTTGAATTTTGTCACGTCATAACAATATCATCACAGATAACATAAAATAAACTCATTAGACCTTGCACAGTTCAAAACTCGCATCGTTTCGTGGACACGTAAAAAAATATTCCGAGATTGTCCGCAAAATTTTTTAATTTGGTCTCAAAAGTATTTTCGACCAACACTTTTTTTGATCATGCGCTAAAACACGCGAAATATTCGAAAAATAATTATTCAATTATTCCTAAAATGTCTACAGGCTGCGGATGAAAATACAATGCTCGTGAAATGTCCGTGTCAATATCGTCTAAATAGTTTTGACACGTCAAACTCGTATATTACATGAAAATAAACAATGTAAATCCGTGTAATTATTATACTATTAACGCGTCTTATACTATCGAATCGTATCAAAACCGAGAATCGTTCAGTATTATAATTTGGAAAACTGTCTAATAACACTGTACTAAACGAAAAACACAGTGATATAAAGCCGGTAAAAAAATAGTTTTAATTTCCAAATAATCGAGTATCATCTACACAGGTCGTATAATTTTATCCCATCTTCTGTAGATTTAAGGTGACAAATACAATATATTGAACCGCGATACTATACGATAATAATCTTTACACGGATTACTTGACCGTTGCGCTGGTTCTGTAAACAACTCGTGAATGTAATTTAAACAAAAAACAAAGTAATTACTCACTATATAAATTAAAAATGTTTGATTTTTTTCATTTTTCAGAAGAGAAAAACCTTTACCTGCCTACCGACGACACTACGGAACTGTACTTGTTGGCCTTTTTAAGAACGTGCAAATTCTACCCGGAAAGTGCGTTCAAAAGGGTTGGTATAATGCTATATATTTCGATAGTAACTTATGCTCTTGTGTTATCATTATAGTTCGCGTTATAATAACCGTACAATGTATAAAATGAAATTTACAAAAAATATTTTTACTGCTTATAGTACGTTCGCTGTTGAACAGTCGTTGAATATTTTCTTTTGAAATCATGTAAAAAAAAAAAAAACAACAATAACAGAACCATAACTACGAGTTTTTTACCAATACAAAAAATGTTTTTCAAAAAATTATTTCCATCAATTGGCCAGGCACGAAAAATGTGTCCGAAACATCGCATAGTTTTTATAAGAAGTTGTATTCATAATAGTTTTATGTTGAACGAGCACGATAACTATAATAGTGTTAATAATATAATATGGGTACTCTGTGGTAATGAAAAAAGTGGTCGATCGAGTATGAATATAATATTGTTCGCGATTGAAAATGCGAGTTCACGAATTGTGTTTCTACTTTTTAGATAAAAAATTTGTACAAACTGCGTCAAAAAAATCCAAAATACTGTAACGATCTCCTTCCGAGCGTGGACAGAAATGTGTTCGCCCAAAACGTTTTGACCGTATTACCAACGCGAGACCAACACGGGAGACGAATATTGGTCTTAGAATGTGGACGTACGTATATTTAATACAGATCATTGTGTTTTAAATTTTACATTATTTTTTTTTAGCAATATTCTGATGTATAATCTCTCTTGTATTTTTCGTGTTTCGCGTGCAGAGAGGTGGAAAGTGAAAAACTGCTCTCTGGTAGAAATCTTCCGAGGCGTCGAACTGGTGATAGAAGCGGCCTGTCTCGAGCCCAGAACTCAGGTGGCCGGCACCGTTCTTGTAGTAGACTTTGACGGTCTGACCCTGAGCCAAGTGTGGCAGTTCACGCCGCACTTCGCCAAATTGGTTTTGGACTGGATACAGGTGAGACGAAGAACTTACAAAACACTTTATAAAAGACTTAAAAAAAAACAAAAAAAACTTGGATCATGATGTTGCCAATAATTTGCACCCGAATAGAGACGTATATAACCGCACGATTTTAAGAAAAACGAACATTGTATGTATTGTATTTATATGTTTTGAATAGTATATTAGTGTTTACATTCAATGGAAAAAAAAAATTGAAAAAAATATGTCAACATATAGTGTATAGAAACTGCGCTTAGAGCGACAATAGTTTGATATAAATTTTTTAAAGGAGTTTTTACGTTTTTCATTTTAAATATATCTATATACATATTCGTACTAGTTTTTTTAAAATTCACGTATAAAGTTAGGTACGAACTCTTTGAAGTTTAAATTCTAGATGAATAAATAAGAAAAAAATTTAAAAATTTTTATATAATATCCATACTAAAATAGTTTTAATTTACCCAATGTTTCGCGGTTGAAAATACCCTTTTAGATATTATTGTAATATACTTTGATCGAGTGTTTATTTGTTTAGGGTTTATTGAATAACGAAATTTGAATGATACTTTGAAGCTTCTTAACGACGTGTAATGTTATACATTATGTTTCAGTACTCTATGCCGGCACGACTCAAAGAAGTCCATATTGTAAATCAACCTTACTTGTTCAATATGGTGTTTGCTATGTTCAAACCATTTATGCAGGAAAAATTGAGAAACCGAGTAAGTTTCAACGTTTGTTTTTTTTAGTATTCATAGTTAGGACTTAAAAACGTAAACTGTACCTGGTAACTAGGCAGAATATCGTTTGATACGCGCGTTTTAAAAGTATAGTTCAATAATTCATTTTAAATATACGCAGGTCAAATCAAAATTTGAACTTTTTTTTCGTAAAATTTTTTAACAAACTGTATTTAATATTGTACATCGAAAACTTAGGATAGTGTAAACTCAACATTGGTTTTTTAAATATTATTAACACAGAGAACCTGTGTTCGAAATGTATAGCTACGGTAAAAATAACATTATTCAAATATCTAAAAGCCGGTTTTTTTTGTGCTCAACAACAAACAAACATCGAACAACTTTAATAGCCTTAATAGAACTTTAAAACGTGTACAGTATAAACTATTATTATTTTGTAGTTAATAGCTTGTGCTTAAAATATCACGCAGTAGGCGTAATTTCAATTAATTTTAAACACAGGTACATTGGAAAAGTGTTTTATAATATTTTATATCGGTTATTTTGTAAAGTATTTGATTCTATACTTTTACTCAAATACTTTACAAATCTGCACATACCACGTGATAATTTGAATTCTAATTTTATCGGTTTTTTTTTATTTTTAATTTGTTTTGGCGTTCCAACCGTGTGCACAATATTATTAGGCATAATTAATCAGAGTAGTGCAGATGTACTCTATAGTCTGTATTTATTTGGAAAAGAAAAAAAAACGATTATATGATTATTGTAAAATGCGTTTTAAGGTGTTTATGCACGGGCACGATATGACGCCGATGATAACGTGTTTGGGTGCCAAATGCTTGCCGACCAAATACGGCGGTCTCATGAACATAGAAACCGATCAAGGCGTAGAACTGTGGAATTTACTTTGCCATTACGAAGGAAATTACAAAGGTATCGTTAACGAACAATAGTTGTTTATTACGAACAACAGTTTTAAGTTTCAACACAAAAATATTGCAATATTTTTTCTATATTTCAGTGACAAACGAATTCGGTTACAAAAAGAAGAAATAATCGTAATACACGCAAACTATACGTCGTAATAAGTACGACAAAGAAGCTCAGTACATATATACGTAGATTATAATATTATAGCGCATTTATCCCGTGTCATTATTTAAACCTGTCATTTGTAAACTATATTTTAAGTCTAAAAAATTGAAGAAAAAAAAATTGTTCGATTAGGTTTACTATCCAAACGTAGTAATATTAAACACTATTATAATGGTTACGCATGGAATGACGACGTTGCTGTTGTTATAGTATTGTTTAAATTAATTAATTTTACTATGTGTCATTTCATCAATGACTACTATATTATCATTATTGATCAGTAAGACGCGCGCGTGAATTTTACTATACGTTGATTTTATGTAATTTATTATAAAATACATAATTACAATTGTTTTTGTCGACTTTGTAACGTCGACGACAAATAAGTACATAAAATGTTTCATACTATTATCTCTTTATAAATATCTATAAAATATAAAATACGCGTAGGTACGACGAAACTGTCTGCAATTTCATTCTCCTAAGACCTACAAATGACACTGCAATTAAAAAAAATTGGGCGGTTAAATTGTTTTCAAAGTTATAAGGACGTTACCGTCAAAAAAAAATTTAAAAAATACTCTCTCTTTGTCGCGCTGAATTATTATATTGTTAACTCCTCCGTATCTAAAGTGTAATACAGCTTTTGTACGACGATGGAACGGAGAAAACCATATTATAACAATTATCGGTCGGTAGACACAAAATTAAATTTTTAAAAAATCCGTCCGGTGGAGCGCTTCTTAAAGCGTGAATAAAAAGAATTGTTAAACGGTGTTGTTTCGATTATAACGATAAAACTACTCGAACAATTTCGATACTCGAATCGAAAACGATTACTCCTCGAACGATGTAGTAACCCGAATGGTTTAAAACATTGTCACACGAT
>CM029365.1:8986766-9118895 GCA_017140985.1 Hormaphis cornu | reverse complement strand
TTTTTTTTTTGTTTCTTTCTACTCTAATTTTTAGCGTACACGACGCTTTTATACCGCTGTACAATAATGTTTAATTGCAAAGAAGACATTAGTGCACGCGGTACAATAATAATAAGCTCAACTTATTTAATTTTCCAACGATTAAACTTCGGAGGCGGCGCGAAATTAATTACGTCTAACATTCTGCAGAGGACTTCGAGTGGATTATTATTGTTATTTTTTTTTTTTTTCCAACCACTTTGGCCGCAATAATTGGATTAAGTTACTATTAAAAATATAAAACTCATAACTATAGTGCAGCCGTTTCGTAAAAAAGTTTCTCGACTTGTACTACTGCTCTCTCGAACTAAGCCACCGCCTGACACGATCGGTCGACCGTAACATCATTGTCAGACTGCTGCACCGATCGCACGACAAGTATGGCCCAATTAAAAGTTACGTTAATGCGCGTCATAAGTTTGACGTTACGCGATTTTTTTTCACATTCACTTTGGTTTTCGAGATGTTTTGTTAAAAAAAAAAAAATATACAAGTTTTCAGCTGTACACTTTTTTCCTGCAGTCGGCGGACGCTGGACGAAAAAAAAAAAAAGAAAGAGACACCATACAAAATGTACCTATATAACGATGGTGTTTTTTTTTCGTTTTTGACTTTTCGAACAACTTTGTGTGGTGCATAGCCCCCGCGATCGACTGGCAGTATAACGCGCACAATACGACGTCATCAGCCTTTTTCTTTCGAATAATTTTTTTAAGTTAGTTTTTTTTAACGATAATTGGTTACGAAACGAGCGAGACGCGGCGTTGTGTTATTTTGTTGAAATCTAACGGTCATAATTACTACGGGAAAAAATAGCAGGGATCACGCTGTAGGTCGCGCGAAGGGTAGTTTGACGGAGTGTACGCTTTGGGTCGGGTCACTGGTTCGGAAGCTGTAGTAAAATTTAATACGCGGACCCGTTCGTCTGTCCTGGCAAATTTTTCGAAAAGCTACAAATATACTTTGCTCACAAATTTTCAAAATCACTCGAAACTTTTATCAAATTTGCGGGTTACTTATTTGAGTGCTTCGTAAAAGTTTCAGCTTGATCATTGTTGTATGGCCGAAAAACTATGTCTGCTGACGCCGGATTTGACGATTTTGCCGTTTTTGTCGTTTTCTAGCGCGCAAAACTTAAAGCTAATATCGCAACTTTTACGTGGTATTCGACGAAACGATTGGACCGAAAACATCATCGCGAACCTGAAAATTTCGAATTTTTCGCCTTAAAATTCTCGATTTTTTTTCTTCGGTAAAACTCAAAAAGTAAGCGACATTATAAAAAAAAAAATCAACCAAAATACCACCACCGGAGTACACGGACCGCTTCCGTTAGAGGTACAAGAGTTTGGAGAAATCGGTGAATTCCTTGCATTCCGAAAAGTTGTTGACAAAAAAAAAAAAAACATCGCTGTAAAAACGGTACGATTGATTTTTGTTCGACTGCGGTTCTAATAACTACATTTTCAGAGAATCACACCGGTATCTCTGAAAGCAATAGTTTGCAAAATTATAACAGATTGAATTTAACAACAACGACGTTTTTTTTCAAGTCGGCACACGCGTCGTTAGTGTTCTGTACAGTGAACGTTGTTTTTTCTCCGTGCCGAACACAACCACACGAATTTTTTTTAATGAAAACACGACGTATTATAATAATAGTCAAGGGTAATAAATAAAAACAGGTGTACACAAAGGGTGGGATAATAGTACTTGCATAATATTGTTTATCGTTACCGAACGGTATTAATCTTAAAATTTATGTATACGTATAATTTCCTCGGACGTCGTAATAGCCAGTAGTAATATTGTGTATTTTCAAAGAAACTCGTTTTTGTTTGAGGCCGTCGCGTAGGCGCGCCGAGAAAACATAAGAGATAATTTTAAATGTCTTACTAAATATGTATACGTCGAAACGGTCCCCAGTTTGTCCAATTCATTATCGTATTATCGTTGTTATATCTAATTATTATTACTATCGAAATGGTTTTACCGAAAAAATTTTACAGAAAAATCGCGACACGTTCGCCACGCTCGAAATTATGATAAAAAAAAAAATAATAAAACACTTGAAAAAACAGCGCTGAAATATTATAATTGAATGTAAAAAACGTATTTTCCAGTATTATTTTCGACCCGGGTACGTTGGAAAAAACCGCGTGTTTTTTAATCGAACCGATTCCAAAAAACAAACAAAAAAATTGGACGACGTTTTTTGTACTTTTCACGTCAAAATTCTTTTAAGGTGACGCGGGTGGCGCGGTCGAGTTTGAAAACTCTGAGCGACACCCTATAAGATCGTTTTATGCGGCCGCCACTTAAATTTTACGTCCGACAATACCCGTGTGTGTATTTTGACGCGAGTTTCCCAACGATTTTTTTTTGTTTTACGTCGCGTTGTTAAAAAAACAAAAAACTCTGCGCGGAAAATCGCGCGATCCACCTGTATTGTATTATTATTATCATTACTACCAATGTATATAGGTGCGCATAATTACTGAAAGAAAGGACGACGCGTCCACGCCGGCGGACTTCTTCGATTGTCGTCGCCGAGACGCCAAGTGTAGGTACATGCGCGCGTATAATAATAACACGTGCACAGGTGCGCATAACATAATTGTACAGACACGGAGCAACCAACAACGGCGATGTTTTCCATTGTCGTACGAAAAAATACTCGTTTCCTCTTCCGGTCGACCCGACTCGTTTTCCGTCTGCGCGAAAACAAAACGAAACCGCGTAAAATTGTTATTTTTTTGTAATGTTCGACACACACACTTAGCCGAGTTAGTACCTACACGACACGTTATGTATGAGGTAAATCTGCAGACGACGCCGTTCGAACGTCCGTGCATATGAGCAGCAGCCGCCGATATGATCGCGGTGGCTGAGCGAACTAGAAAATGCTCAGATCGGTTATATGTTTTTTTGTAGTACACTCCGCCCCTCTCAAAATTCAAATTTGAGACCACATCGAAGCACCGTCAGAGTTCACGGAGGAAGCCTTAACGTATACATGTCCGACCGCCCGACAAAAATGCGAAAGCAAACTATGTGTGGTTTCTTTTCCCGTGACGACGTTTTGGGTACGCTAATTAACATGATTCAATGATTTTTTTGCAGTTTTTCTAATGATTTTCTTTCGATTTGGAGTAAGTTAAGGTTTTACGCCCCAATTTTGCAACCCCCACAGCACCGAAAGGGGTGGTTTTAAAAATCTAAAAACTGCCTAGCAAAATCTAGCAAATTCGTATGTCTATTTTGGTATACTTTTCGTTCGATTTGGAGTAAATTTTAGTTTTACTACCCAATTTTCCAACCCCTCCAGACGGTTTTTGGGATTCTAGCAAATTCCAAAAACCACCTAGCAAAATCAGGGGTATGCTAATTAACGTAATTCAATGATTTTTTTTGCAGTTTTTCTAATGTGCCGGTGCAGCGTTAAGTTAGCACCGGCATGTTTGTTTGTTAATTTGTAAACATTTGAGACTCTAGCAAATTTTAAAAATAGCCTAGCAAAATCTAGCAAATTCCTAGCAAAATTTTGATACCACTTTGTACTTTATAGGACAATGTGCCGGTGCTAACTTGACGGTGCTCGTTTTGACCATTTTTTTTTTTTATTCGCGTCGTACGTAATTTATTCGTTCGTTTTTCACGGAACCTCGCGATCAAAACATTCGGATTGCGGTTCTTCTATAGGACTTTCTCGCGGGGTGAAAATGACAGAGAAAAATCCATTTTGCCACGAACGCGAATAGTCATCGAGAGCGTTGCAGACCGTATTTTTGAACGATTTCCCGGACTAAGAAAATGTTTATCCTCATCGTAGTTTCAGATTTGACAAAACATTCGAATCGCGTCGAAAGGTCGTTAGAAAACGTGCGCCTTCTTTCGGTGTGTGTTTTTTTTTCGTCTAAAGGCGTATAACGAGAGTATTAATAAAATGTTGTGTCATCTTTCGTTTTTTTTTTTTTTTAGTTTTAAATCTTACGTTGATGAAATTAAGATAATTAATTTTATACCGTTTTCACCACGCTATTCAACTTATAGCGCCTAATGAAGACCATAGACAAATCGATTCTAACGGCTCAATTACGGTTAAACCGAGGAGCTCACTCTGAACTGTTGCAGGTTTCGTATGATACAGTGCAAATACTATAATAATTATTATACCTTTCAAAATAGTAGTGACCCTCTGCAAAATCGTTGTTGCAAACCCACACGACCTATAGAAGTTTCCGGATTTTTTTACTGAACGTTTATGACGTTGTGAATTGGAATCGATTCAATAACGATAACTCTATATTATGATATTTTATGTACTTACATGGTATTACGTGTTGTGTAAGTGGTCGTAAAACGTTTTATTTTTTTTCCTTATCTCCGAATCGTAGTTATTGTCGTTATAATCATTTATCGTTGTTTTTAATGAGAAATATCTAATTAATACAGAATACCCGTCCTCCTACCGAAGAAGCGCGTTTGGCGCATGTATGGTCATTCAATTTGTATTTATTCATTTATTCTATGCGCGGATCTCAAAACAAACATAGGTGTGTATGTAACAAGTCGTGGGTACGTCCAGCGGGAGAACGTATTTCTATCTATTTTTTCGTTTCCATCTGTATTATAAGACTATAAATCGTAAAATATGTAAATTTTGTAACTATGAGTTCACGTTGTATAGACCTCAACACACATTGTACTGTGTACGAGAAAATTGCAGTTGTATAGCCAGCCATGGACTCAATAATAATAATAATAATTATAGTTTCCTCGTGAACGATTTGACTTTCGTCCAATCGAGTTTTCTAATTAATTAACCAACCCGGTATCGGTAGAGGCTTTCCAAAAAAATATTTTAATTACTTTTTCGATTAAAAAACATGCACGTTCGCAGCAATATTTTAAACGCTATAATACGACGTCTGTTGGCCACAAAACTACACGAAATTCAAAACGATTCACACTCGTATCTGCAGTTTTGGTTTGAAGAATTAAAAATTACAACGCGCGTTTTATACCGGGCACTGCGCTATAGGGTATGAATTATATACAATTTGCAGTTCCAAAACGCCATATTTTGTGCAATACCTTATAACGTTTCGTTCGAACGATTGTAGAACTGTTCTATAGAATTGATATTTTGAAAATCGTAGGCATAACTACAAAACTTAACAACCGCGATACAAAAGTTTCCGCAAACGTATACATAGGCACGTACGTTTAAAATCTAATCGTTTTTTAATATTTTCATCACTCGCGAGCGCGTTCGTAATGTTAGAAAGACAAAAAATCCTCTATATTTTTGTTCATAAAATCTGGGGGTCTTTTGAGTTGCCGGCATGACGATTCTTACTTTAAACAATACAATACTATTCACGTGATTTTGGAATAGTTTGTTGAAATAGAAAATTTTGAAATTTTCATGATTTAAAAAAAATTAAACCACCGATTTGAACTGGTTAGTAATTCGAATTGAATAATGTTGACGATTGAACCGAGAGTTCCGTTAAAACTGTAAAATTCAACGTATCGTATTCAGCTCGTAAAATTGAGTACCTAAAATTGTTTAGAATTGTTCCCTCGCGGTTTCACAATTCGTCCGATTCGTATGAATTTCAATCGATTGGATCGGATCGATTCAAAACGAATAATTTCATTTTGACATTTTGAACGTTTCATTCGTTTTATATTTTGTCGGGTGCAGAATAATAATATTTTTAAAAAATCTCTTCGAATCAGAAAATTCTCAGCACAATCCTTTGTGACGACCGGGATGGATACACAACGCGCGTTCCTTTGACGAAATCGTGCCGCGGCGCTCATTGGCCGACGGGCGAGTTTTCCCAAAACGCGTCTAAAAGAGGAAAATAGCGGTGAAAATTCCGAGAAGGCGCGGTGACGGAAAATTTTCCCGCGAAATCGCGGGCGCTGCGCACAATAATTATTCTTTGTTCGCGTTTCGGTTATCGCGGCGAGAATATAAAAAATATAAATAATATTCGGTTTTTTCCAAACAAAAAAAAAAATGTGATTTTTCTAATAAACGTACCTACTGCCGAAAGGATACGCGAGATCACATAAACCGTTTTCACTTAAACAGGACGCCCACCTGAGTGGTTTTTAAAGAAAAAAAAAACTGCCTACGTATAGTACGTCACAGCTGGCGGAGATTCGATTACGTTTTTCGAGGTTTCGTATTTGTTTGTTGTGGCCTGTTGATCACCCTGATCAGACATTTACGGGGGGCTTTTGATACGTTTGGGGTGAAGAGTTTTTAGTTAAGCGCACGACGTAATAATGGTAGTTTATGATTTTCTTACAAAAATATACCGCTAAGACATAGGGCAGGGAAACAAAAAGATTTTCCGCTTTTCACCCAAACAGGGTTAACACTATAAAATGTTCTTTAAGAACAAACTGTACGTGCGGAGGCTATTTTCGTCGTTATTTATAAAAGACAGAATTCGTATACATAGGTAATTTGAAGAGTGATCCAATTTTTTTTTGTTTAACGCGTATTACGTTATTTAAAAATAATATTATAAACAATTTGTTAAAAACATTATATTATTTAATATCTTGTACAACGTAATACGATACCGCGGGTTTTCTTTTGGTATTAGTTAACACTGGTTTCATCTCGTTTTAAATCTTCAAAAATCGTAGGTAGGTGTGCAGTTTGTAATTTTTTGTATAGGTACTCGCGATTATTCGGATTCGAAAACGGTTTGCGCCAGGGGCGTATTTATGGGGGGGGGCTGACGGGGCTGCAGCCCTCTCTGAAATATCAGAATTATAAAAAAATTAAATATTAATGAAAATTACAAAATTAGAATCTTATACACTACGTGTTAAATTATAAGTTTACTCTGATTTGAAAATACATTAATGTTATTTCATAATTCATGATTATAATTTATCACAATATAATATATCATTTATATCAATATAATAATAAATTAACTAATTCAAATTTTGAAAACCCATGTTTAACTTTGTTTTGGAGCACTGGAATTATTATAATAATATAATAAACAAAATTAAACAGGATATAATGATACTATTATTATATCCATTCAAAATTGTCTGTTATCAATAATTTTCTATTATTATATCAATATGTATATTAATTGTGATCGGCTGACTCGAGTCTCAATGGCAGCTGATAGTGAAAACGTGTCTCATAGTTTAAAACTACTAATTATTATTTGTTTGTTTTATACATGAATTTAATTTTTACACTTGTAAGTTGTATTTATTTTCTATCCGCGGTCGATTCAAAACTACAATGGACAAATTCCTTGTCAAAATATCGAATTCGAAAGTAAGTGTATATTTTTACTTAAAATTAATTAAATTTTTAAGTATACATATTTAGTATGTATTAGTTAAAAGTAGCCCTTAAAATATATTACTGATTTATCTTATATTAAAACTACAATTTTGACAATTACAACAATATAATTTGTTAAAGTACAGATCAAATATAAATTTTAAATTTGATCTGTAATTTTATTTTTTATTTTAATTATTAAGGCAATGTTATGTTATTGAACAAATTTAATTTATTTGGTATATATGTTTTTATTATTTTGGTACTAATTGTTGTACCTGCTTCTTAGAAAAATACTAAAACAAATGCTAATGAAAATGTGGGCTTATCTGAAGAAAACCTCCATTCCACTACAAAGAGATTAAAAATAGTAAGTATAGTAATTTCATATCTTTAAATATTTAAGGATATTTTTATACTTTTATATTTTACATATTCTACCTTAATTTAAAGTGGAAATTATGCAACTAGTTGTCTATGTCAAATAAATAATAGTAAATGTTTTTTAATTAAAATTTGTGTAAAATAAAAGTATAAATATGTATTTTTTATCATATGTGTATTAATTTCATTGATAATATTAGGATATTTTACCAAATACCAAAGACATAAATCAAATTCAGAATGATGTACCTAGTCATGTAGGTACATCAAAAATATTAGGATATACATATACTCTGTCACAGTACCTACAAAGTAAAAATATAGATCTGGTTACAGCTATTGATCGAGTAGAAGCTATAACGTCAACATTTCAAGAGATGAGAGAAAATTGCGAGGAAGTATTTGGTGAAATTTACACAGAAGCTAAAACAATTGCAATGTTATTAAATGTCGATGAAAAAAAACCACGTTTGTGTGTTAACCAAAAAAATCGGTCAAATATCCCCCATTGTTCCACAGAAGAATACTTTAAAAGAAATATTTTCATTCCGTATTTAGATGACTTAATATCTTCGTTGAATGATCGTTTTATGCCTCATAAAGAAACAATCATTTCTTTACAACAAGTTTTACCTTCTTTTTGTATCGTTAGCAATTTTACAAATATCAAAGCAGCAGTAAATTTTTACATTGACGATTTACCAGGTTTTATGGATTCAATAGAAGCTGAGTATGACTTATGGATGAATAAATGGAAATCAGTTGAACAATCATCAAGACCAACGAACTCCATAGATGCTCTAATTTCTTGTGATAAAGTGTTGTTTCCCAATATACGTCAACTAATAAAAATACTCGCAATACTTCCAGTATCAGCAGCATCAGCAGAGCGTAGTTTTTCGACACTTAGAAGATTAAAGCCTTACCTTAGAAACTCTACTTCTGAAAATCGTCTTGTCGGTTTAGCATTACTTAATATTCACAGAGATGTTTCAATAACAGACGAAAATGTTTTAAACAAGTTTGCCAACAGTGGGAGAGCCAGGCGACTTAAACTTACAATTTGACTTTTTTTTTGTAAATAATATTAATTTACATCACAAAAATAAATATTATATTATTTTGAGCGAGTACATTATATACTCTTACATGTTTTTCTTCAGCCCCCCCTGAAAAAATGCTCTGGATACGCCCCTGGTTTGCGCGTACGTCTCACACAGAGCTCGGCGGTTGGACATTGAACTCGGTCGATTCCGCTGTACCGCCGCGCTGCTTAAACAGAACCGCGACGTGCGAATACGTGAATAAATATATTTCGTTTGATGATAATTCAACAGCAGTCCCATACAGATTATAACGTGTCTTTTCGTTATCCACGATTGAATCTATAAAAGTAGGTATTACGTACCGTAGAAACCTCCACCAGCTGTTTAGAATGAATAATATTTCTAGACTTTAAACGAAACACGGCCCGCACTGTTGAATCGGCCGTATATATACATATATTTACTATATTATGCTAAAGAAATCCGACGAAAAATCGTGTTTTATTATAAATTCGCACGTATCTACAAGCATTAGATTAATGTCATACCGACCGCGCGAATTAAATTACCCAGCGGTTAAAACATAGCATACGGTTTATGAAAATACGATCTTAAAAAAAACGTATCGACAGCGGAAACTAAAAAAATAATATACCTATTATAGGTACACTGATCTTTGGATTTACATTGAATTCACACGTAACGATTATATTTTAATATTCAATATGCACACGAATCGAAGAAAATATTTGAATCGAACCGCCGACTTTCCCATGGTAAAAAAAGTTGGATTCGATTCGTTGGTTAACAATCGATGTTAAGTTGAAATGTAGAGCAATTAGTTGCTACGTTATATTAAGGCACTTAAATCGTTACTATTTTTTTTTTTTTTTACATTTTTTCGCGTTTTTGTCACTCTGGATTTTACGATGCGAATAATACGAGTATAATATATATATATATGGTCACAGCGGTTCCATAATTACTGGGGGTTGTCAAATTTTCAGTTTGAAAATGGTACCGTTTGATAAAAAAAAAAATGATAAAAGTGTGATGTAGCGAGTCGTCAAGAAGGTCTTTTTTTTTGGGAAACTGCATATAGTATATCCAAAATCAGTACTATTAAAAATATATATACGTAAACTGTTGATTTCGATCTAAGAGAACGGTTTGACATGTAAATCCTTTTTTTGACTTTGTCAATTAATTTTTTTCGATCGATTTTCAAAATCGTACGCTGCGTAAAATCCGCCACGAGTCGGACACGCGTTTACGATTTGGCGAGGATCGGATAAGGCTTAGAGTCTAAGCCTTATCCGATCTAAGCCTTAGACAACCCAGGTAGACTTGACGGGCAATTTTTTTTGTTATTTTAAAAAACACACACGAAACGGCTCATCTCAATACTCGAAAAGTTTCGGCTCTTCGCACCGCGGACACACAAGACCATCAGCAGCTCGCGCGACGTGTAATTTGACCGCGTCCGGTTCAATACATCAATTATTACTACCTTTTTTTTTTTTACGGATATTTAATCTGATTTTGTTAATGGTTTGTGAAAACGACATACGGGAAACGCGCGTCGTTTAAATATAACGTTTTGTTCAATGGGCGGCACAATTTGCTTTTTTTCTCTCCGCAGAATAGGTAATAACAATTATATACAGTAGTATTAAGATTTACTCCCATTATGGGGCAGACAAACGACAGACCACGGGTTATTTACAATAATTATTACGTTATTATATATTTTATATTTTAAGTGAAATTATTATTACCTACGACAAAACACGGGATCTCACGGCAAAACTGTACAAAACGTATTATAGACGTACAAAACGAATCGCGTGTGTTGTTCAAGCGCGTACCGCCCTTTGAATTTGTACAGTATAGTGAAAATTAAAACTAGTAAAAAAAACGTGCGTAACGATGGTTAAGTAAAAAACGAACTTTTAGAATATACCGGAAAAAAAAAATGACATTGAATAATTTCTGAGGGCCATTTTCGATACATATATATAGGTAGGATACAAATCGTCTCGTTTAAATTATTTACTATCCGTATAATAATAATGTGTGTTTGCGGGTAAACGTGTTTAAACGACAAATTTTAAGTTTTTACGACACATCCGCAAAAACGTTGGATATTTTTGTTAAAACGTTTACATTTAGTATGTTGTGCTTGGCCAAAAGTGGCTGAAATCGAGAGAAAAACAACACAGTGTCGCTCCACTTGTGTGTGTATTTTATACTTGGTGAAAAGTCGTTCGCGGGGTTTTTTTCCGCAAAAAAGAACAACAAAATCGTCGAAAACCGTTTTCCTAATATGTTATTCTTTTCGCGCGTTTTCGATTGCACGTATAGTTTATTCGTTCTGCAGAGAGAAGGAAACGGTTTTCAAACTTAATTTTTAGGTACGTAATTCGTGGTTTTAGTCGAGAGCTTGAGACGAGCTATTAAGGGCGGTTATACATTTGGGGCTCGTAGGTACAAAATCAACGTAGAAAAAAATTCGTCTCGGTCGGTGTTTGCGCGCGTAAAAAAACCGGGATCACTCTGCTGTATAGCTGTCGCGTGCGGGTATAGTAGTTTGACGGAGTAGCAGAGCGACTACTTTGGGTGGGTTTAGAAGTCGTGGTTCGAACGCGTTATTCAATATCTAAAAGCAACGATCAATCATTGCCTTCGAAAACGCGATTCTGAGCGAGCTCAATTGACGTCTAGCGCACACGTCCAGGTGAAAACGAATTTAACGATGAAAACTTTTATCACGTCTCCTATTTTAGAGTGTTACGCAAAAGTTTCCGCTCGGTCCGATCTTTATTTTTGATGCTACAAAAATACATAATATCTAAATCGGAAAAAAAACGTTCCCCCGTAATTATTCGTAAGAAATACACGGCCGCCCGGAATGACGAGACAAAATGATGACGTGGTGAAATCACAAACCGAAATCGTGTGAACCGATTCACACCAGATTTGTAACCGCCGCACAACACGTAAAACACTATCTTGTTCGTATTGATACCCGCAGGGGTTTGAAACGGAATGAAAATTCCATAACTCCCTTGAAAATGATCGATTGAAATTTCGGCAGTAAACTCGTTCCGACTGACGTACTGTATCGAACGGTTAAAAGGAATTCCGACGTTTTCGTTTGTTCCGACTCGGAACAAACAATTGAAATTTCGAAAAAGCGTTAAAACGCTTGGAATAAAGTGTATACGTCGGATCGATCGTATCCAAATTTGTTTAGGTATCACACTCGGAGCATTCTTCCTGCGGTATAGAAAGAGTGATCGCGGGGAAAAAAGCGAATTGATACGTTTCTTTCGCCGTAAAAGATTTGTTGTTTTATCGTATTTTCTTTTTTTTTTTGCGGCAGCGCAACGCCGGCAGAAGGCGGTTACCTCCGGCGGTTACCCGGCGACCACGCTGGACTGTGGTGTCTGTCTGCGTCGAGCGTGATCTTCGCGCGCGTGGTAACGCCGGCCGGTCGCAACCGTCCGTCAGTATCGTCTGTCACTCGATCGCCGACGGACGTTCGCGCGTCCGCTCCCGCTCTCTCTCACCATCCGTCCCTGCTCCCGGTTCCCCGCGTCGTCAGCGTCCGTCGCGTTTTCAGAGTATTTTTCATATTATTACATTCGCGCGCCAGTTTCACGTCGTCGAATTTGTCTTCTTAGAACGGGGGAAAAAAAATAAATATATATATACCAATAAATCGTCCGGCTAGCGCGGCACAATGTTTCCGATTTAACGTTTCGCGACATTTCCTTCAAAGACCCGCCCGCGCCGGATTCACACACGTTTTACCCGTTCATGTCAACGGCGGTTGACGTCGCGTCACCCGCCCGACTGCAGCCGCGGGGACGAGAGTACGCGCAGCCCCGGCCCATCGGCATGTCGCGGCCGAAGATCGGACTGCTGCTGCTGCTGCTGCTGTTGATGTTTTCGTGTTTGGAAAGCGGTAAGCAAAGAACAACGTCAATGTTTTATTTTCGACGGTCCTTCGCGTTCGACCGAATTTTTTCACTCGGGTTCATTCGTCGACGACGTCTCCTATACGTTTTCGCGGGGTCGTACACGTGTGCTAATGCACACAATACGTAATATTACGTCTCGGACGATTGCCGGGATTTCGTTTAAAAAGTGTATTATCGAATTTTTTCGATTTTTTTTTTCGACCCGGTGTTACCACTTCAGTTACGCGACTTACCACGTAAACCATGGTCCCCGCGAATCGTAGCGCGCACACGACAAAGATACACTCGTGCTGCCGGGTTTTTGGAGTTTTTTTTTTTTTATAATATTATCTGACGCGGTTTAGTCGATTTTATAAACTATCGAGACGACACATTTAACATCTCGCGTTCAATTTAAAAAAAAAAAAAAGGTGTCACAGTACGCGTTTTAAGACGTTGTTTACAAAATTATTTTATTTTAAACGCGCGCGAAACGGTATTGCGTGGACATCTGGTAAGTATAACATTATGACTGTGATCGACCAAAACATAATTGTTCACCAAAAATGTGTACTTATTATTAACAAAAAAAAAAATTTTAAAATCATAAACGCGTAAAAATGTATTTTTCGAGTCGTTTGAGAATAACGCTTTCGAGTAAGGTTCGCGTACAGACCGTTTTGCAAAAATATCGATTAACATTTTTAAACCAATCGCAATTTTGCTCTTAACGTGTCAAATTTTATTTCATAATATTTTACCCAAAACGCAACTAAACAATACGTACTTGATATTCATTCTGAAACTTTGTGTTCTATCAATAAAATTGGCTGGTTATTTTATAACATATATATATATAAAACGAATCGCGTATAAATATTAGAGGTATTTCCATTCGTGTTTGATATTTTAGAGGTTATTCGTATAGAAACTGTGTGAACGTTTCTGTTCCGAAACTACAACCGTTGCTTACCCTGATACGATAATAATTATTAGAAATATTTAGTTGATTGTTCAATAATCGTTCAATTTCTCTTAAACATTCAATTTGATTCAACCTCTAAAAAATTGTTCGTGCGTTATAATTTAAAGTTTCACTTCACAATTTCCGAATGTGTTCAAAATTAGGGAAATTTTTTTGGACTGCTTATCCGCTATCTATGAAGCAAAAACAATTTTTTTTTTGTTATAAAATACACGTTGTTCAAGGGAGTTACGTTACAATAATCCCTGTCAAAAGTTGTATACTTAGTTTTCCAAGACTGTTATTTTCAAGTCTTACAATGCACTCGATGATTTTCACATTATATGTATTGTATTTCACACAAAAGTTTTTGCGTGTAATTTTTGTTATTCCAAATTTCCAAACATACATTTAAAAGTAAGTATATGAATAGGTAACAAGTTTCCAGTCTGTACAGCCTTGTTTTTACACCTTTATGCGTCCTAATATATTATACATTCTACTATATTGTTATTCATTTTTTCAACAGAGATAATACACCATCGTAATGACAATTGCAATGAAAATATCAATTATTTTTACGAGCAAAAAATAAAAAATAGTTACTTTAATATGTTTACCTCGATATTTACGTAAGTCAGAGAAGTTCTTTATGGGCTCGTATCAAAAATATTTTTTAGGCGTAATCATGGATTCGTTTAACCTTAGGGTATAGTTAATGTGCAAGAAAACAAAGTACAAAAATTACAGGAAAACCATTGTAATAATGCCCGTAAAACGTCAAGTATGGTTCAATACCATTTCACCACTTTAGGTATACTGCCTTTAGTAAATGACGTGTCATCAATTTTGCTTGATGAAATGTTTCTGTTTTTTTTTTTTTTCTTAACGCAATATTTATACTTAAACAACGACGACAATGTTGAAATATATTTCACCCGCACATTTTTTTGACGAAACCACGTAACAGGTCACAGTGATTTAATACTATACGAGTTTTTTTTAAATTATAATAAATTTTAATGATATTATCAAAGAAATTTGAGACATTATACGTTTGTTCGGTCGAAATAAACATACAAATAATACGTTACGAAATTCACACGAAACAAATGTACATGTATTATATATGATGCATATATTTTTAAACATGTATACCTACATATTAATTGGTTATTTTAGTTCTTTTTCGAATTTATAAATTACGTCATTACAGCGGTTAATAATTGATCTGTTATTACAATTTAGTAAGTTTTATAGTGTTGTGCTTATCTTGAAACGTATTTTCTAATTTATCGTTGAAAAATCATATAATACTAGTAATATATTACAAAAAACGACGGATGATTTTTTTTTTTTTCTCAATCACGTCAATAAACAGGTTGGTTCGACTCCGAGAGGATTATTTTTTGGTCTGGACGTCGAGTTCAAAAGTTTTATTATGTTAATATATTATAACAACAACAATGACTTTTAATTTCTCATTATTCTCGGCACTCTTGTCGTTCTGAACTCATTCTACTCCGAATACATTAGTCTTAAAAAGTTATACTGTAAGACAATTATTCGAACAAATCCATTCAATTATCAAACATAAATAAAAAGAAGTGTTAAAACAAAACAAAAAAGTTTTTAACAAAGTTTAAAACACTGAAAAAAGCGTTATTCAACTAAACTCGAACGGTTAATTGTTACGATCCGTCGTTAATCTTTGATTAAACAAATAATTATTATTCTAACGTTAACTGGTACACCGAACATATCGTTTTATATTAGCGCATTGATACATACCACGTATTTTTTGCCCGACGATTTCAATAAAATACGTAGGTATGTACGTATATTTGTGTCAGTGTTTTTGAAATACTATTAAAAAATGTATTGAGTTTTAAAGCTCGTCAATACTTATCATAATACAAATATTACTATGTATACTGAAAGTACTGAAGAACGACACAAACGATATTGTTAACAGTAGGTTTTAAGCAACAGTCCGTAATAAACGATAAATTTCAAAAAATATAGATACGGTACCTAACATTTTTAGACTCTGGCGCGTGTTTCCGAAACAACTCTTCTCTATCACGGTCAGTTTAGAATAAGACGAGATTTTTATTAAGTGTAGATTATAGTGGATCCGTCAAATTTATCGTGTAAAATACTGTCGTGGAAAACTGTCGTTTTGACCCTACGATCGCAGTTTTGCCGTCAAAACGTCGACTAAAAGACTGTCTAAAAAAAAAAAAAATTCTCTAAACGTCCAAACGTTTTCGCCGCTCTGAATTCCGCAAACAATTTTTGTTTTCCGCCGCTTATAACGACGTCGATTAACCGACACGTCTTGCGTTCGGCCGCGTATTATTTTATCATTATTGGATAATACGATCGGCGGAATATACCTATTATAAGATATGATAGTGTGTTTATGTATAGTAGTGTTCGTCTTGTGCAGCAGCACGGTAAAAGCGGACCAGGAATAAAAGCAGTCGTAGAGCTGAGAAGGTGGTGGAAGGACCGTCGTTTCCAACGGAATCAGATCGCTCTGGTTGCTGTAACCGAAAAACCGGTTCCGTCGGTACAATAATAATTATAACAGACGTCGTAATTTATTCAGATTAGTCTTTTTTCCCGACCGACGGCGTTCGCGCGGAGAACAGAAACGAAAAATTAGCTACCGACCGACCTCGGATGACGCGCCCTAAAGTGCGTTCGCGACGGGCCGAAATGTTAAAAGATCATCGGTGATGATGTCCAGTCGGTTGTAATGAGATTAATAATACGCGTGTAAACGGACGAACATCGACGTTTTCCGTGAAACGCCTGATCACAACTATAAAAATTCAGTGCTCGAACTGAGCTGCGGGGAGACGGATTCGTCATTTTTTACAGAATATTTTTGCGTATCCCTTCGAATTCGCTTGCGTTGGTGGTCAACACAAGATCGCTCGTGACCGCTCAACGCAGCGATCGATTTGTCCGATGATCAAGCGCCGCCGATACGATTGTTTCATTAAAGATAATAATAGGCTTTATAAAATGTGGTCGCTGATCGGTTGAACGATCATAATACATGTATGTATGTGCGCAGGTTACAAAAAAATACGACTTTGCGATTTCCGTATTGCATTTTCGTGTACGACTGATTTTGGTTGAAAAAACGACGATGACGGTTTCGTGAAAAATCAGGATTTTTCGAGCCCGCCTCCGTTTCTTAGATCTTTCTAGTCAGATCAATATTATTACTTTTAGTATTATGGTTCTGATGTACTTTTGGGTCGACTCCTCGTTTTTGAAAATGTCATCAAATTACTCCTGTAAACAAACATTCATTCGCCGTTCATTAGCCGTTGTAATTCGTGTTCGAACAATATTGTATTTCCCAGCGAACTGGTGAGCAACTTTATCGAACTCGGAAGGCGGCGTTATAATAATTATTATACAATTATTGTATTCATAGGACATTTTTAAGTTTCGATTCGACTGTTTTTAATAATTATTTTACGAACTTCGTAAGATATATCTTCTGTTAAAAGTTTTGCACAAAACTCCCGCGGTATTTTCACAATAGGTATAGAAACAACTTATAAGTGCTTATTGGAGAAAACTGCAGTGACAATATTCGACGAAGCTCTTTCTCCGCAGCGATGTGCTGGATTAATAATTCAATTTCACAAATTCGTTTTCACGTCCATACAAAACTATTTCGAATGTATCTTTATACAAACATTGGCTTAAAATCGCGATTTACAGTCAATTAAACACATTCGTAATATTTTGTGAACGTCTGGGTAAATAAACGTTGATTATGTTGAGATCACACGAATTCAACGTTTAATAAAAATAAAAATTTTGCGCGACACGGTCGAAAATCAGCGATATTTTATATTCTCGATACGAACTTAATTCGAGCACTTAAATAAAGTTATTTTCTCACCGTCGATTTAACAAAACACGTTCGTACCACGTAAACAACAACAATAAATACGTAGAACGGTAATGTGATCGGTCGTCGATTCATCAAAAAAACAATTTTTTTTTTTTCTGGCATTCATCAACAGAGAATCATCATTCAAACTGTTATATTGCACAAAAAAAAAAAAAAATACGAAATTTTATTTTACTTAACGGATCTAATGACGAATTTCATAGTGTGAAATGCCTTGTCGTCGCTCCTCTCGAACCTACCGCCGCGGGTAACATATTATAATAGACAAAGGATAATACACGTTGATTTACTCGAGGATTTACGCTCTCAAACTAACGTGGTCAAATCGTTCGTTGTCTCGTTTCAAGTGCGGATTCATCTCACCTGATAATCTTTGTTTCCGGCATTAATCTAACCCGGTACAACAATAATCGATCAGATTTTAGCACAGTACCGATAAGTACTACCGTGATACGCGTAGGTACATTATGGAAACCTAATTTATGCGAAACGTTGACGTTTACGTGGATTCGTTCGATTCTTTCAACGCGATCTCGCAAAAATGGGTTTGCGCCGAAGGAGTGACAAACGTTTCCGTAACGGATCGGCCGACAGACAGGGCGGCAACGGATTCTGACACTTCGAACGTATAGTCTCGCGGACCGCATTTCGGGTGATTTCGGTGAGAGGGACGCGCCGATAGATATTTAATTAAAACGTTTCGACGTGTTCGGTTTCGATTATACGCGACGACCGTTTCGTCAACTGTTGTATAACTATTATCGTATATTGTGTAAAACTGCAGTGAAACAGTGCAGTGACGGAAAAACGGCGTACGAGCGGCGTTTATCGCGCTATTTTTTTTTTCTATTTTCGACGACCATCTGCAGGATCGTCAGCTACGCGTTTTTTTTATTCCAGAGAAATTGATAACTGGTTACGCAGCAGGCGTTGGTGTTATAATAGTTTATAATATTGAACACTCGATCGAATAACTAAATATTCGTATTATTGTCTTGAAACCTCGTGATTCGGTACGATTTCGTCGATCGCGTCAGTACGCGACGACTGTTACGAAAAAAAAAAACCGTAATATTTTTTTGACACTCGGATTGTGTTCATTTTCGAATTGTACACTTACAGTTTTCGAGATTCGGAAGAAAACGCGCGAGCGATTAAAATATTCAGTTTTTATAGTTTCGTCGGAAAACCGTCGAATTACCAAACCGCTGCTGTACACGTTGAAATCGTTTTCTGTATTATTTTTTATTTTTCACGTAATAACTTTTGCGAATTTTCGCATCGTAACCGTTGAAAAAATGTAATAAACTTACAAAAAAAACCGTACGAAATGAGTTTTATCCGATACATTATTATATGTACAAAAATAAGTTTGTGCACACAACGTTTCGATGATTTTTCCTGTCGACCTCGAGTATATTTTTCACGGAATAACGCGCGCGGGTAATTGTACACTATAGGTAATTTATCAGCCTCAATAGCGTCATCTCAAATATGCCAGTATATAATGTGACTTTTAAGTTTTATCTGAAGTAACTAATATATATATATATATATTTATAGTAAGTTGTACTAAAATAACATAATAATATTACACGCATTTTTTTCATCCTGTCAAAAAGACGTTACATATCGTAGGCCTAACACATTATATAAACATAATTTACGCTTTTTGAAATTCGATTTTTTCTTTTCATAAGTAAAATACCATCTTGATGTTCGCGCGTTATTTTTATAAAATACCTAAACTAGAAAAATATCGAATGTAACCGTACACGTCTTGCAGTGTGCGTGTTATATTTTAGTTGACAGTAATAATCGTTACGTCGTGTTTATCGGCAGTTTTTTATCCATATACTTAATTGCGGTTACCTCGATTGCTTAAAAAACGAACCGATTTGTAAACCGCGTTCGCTGAGATAAAAAAGTAATCTTTTGTTCGAAAATGTCGCCTTATCGAAGACCAGTAGTCGCATTACATTTTCGTTTCGGACCCGTCGTATAAAATATATTCGAATCTCTATGCCGAAATGTTACCAGTACTTTCTCGTTGTTTCCACACTGTAAATGTTTTGAAAATAGTCCGCGGCTTCTTAAAACCGGTAGGTGTATGAAATCCCGAGGAAACCACGTATTATAGTTATCGATTAATCAGTATAATATTATAATTATCGTAAAAATTAATTAACCGGCAATTAAAAGACGAACGTTACTTAGGGGGGGGGGGCGATTGGGTACCTCATACGTACGTAGTATAATGTGTAGACGTGGACAGCAATTAAAACAAATCAGCATATAAGTAGGTATTAATTAATATTAATTGCGATCAATGATAAAAACCTGATTATCGGAGGGCCTACCAGCTACTTAGTTGTGGCGAGTATATAGCATAAGAAATCGATAAAAAGCAACATAAAAATTCAACAAAAAAAAACCCCGTTTCGCGACAGTAATAAGCGTCGAGATTAAAAATAAACCACTAATCGAAGATCAATTTTTTTTTTACGAATATTTTTCCGTTTTATACGCTAGTCCTATACCTAATATATTTTGCTCTTAGGTACCCATAAGACATTACGTTATAATGACGTCGTATTTTTACAAATTAGCGAGAAAAACGTACACATACACAGTTCAAAAAAAAAAAAAAAAACTACCTGCAGCTTAATTTATTACGTTGTTATTGTGGTTGTTTTTTTTCTTCTTCTTCTTTTTCCATATTATAATAATTCAAAAACATAATTACGCGACCCCGCATTAATTGGACTGCGGCGACTGCGTGGTGGAATAATAATAATAATAGTAATAATTGTAGATCTCAGATGAGACCGGGCCTTCCGTGTTACGGTGCATTGAGTTTCCCACACGCTTAAATAGTCCTTTATTCCACAAAGACGCGGCTTTTCCGGTTTCGCACCGTTCTCCGTCCGTATCCTGTCTGCGGCCCCCGTCTAATAACCGTAATATATTATAATATACACGTCCAACACCACCGACCGACGACTCACACGGAGACGTTGCCGACTGAAACGTAACTGCTGGTAATGGTCGGTGGAAAAAATTAACTGCAGCAGCGGCGATAAGTCGAGTCGGTTCGATTAAACGATCGCCGTCGGTTCGAACGTGAACGACGAAAACGAAACATACGGTTTAGTTGGGTCTTTCAAAAGAGTCTCGGGAAAACAAACGATCGAAATAATAAAAAGAGGAGTCGATATAAACTTATAGACAAACTCGCAACAGTGTATAATATACGTATTAACTATAAAAAAAGCTGCTGAATTAACGCGATACAGTGTTTAAACGAATAAGTTAAAAAGTGATAATAAACTTTTTTTAACTTAGTAACTATAGTCCACTTTTGCCGAACGCTCGCGTCAAGTATGAGCGCATTATATTATAATATAGGTACTTCGTTAGTGCATATATAGATGATAAAAAATCGGCCGAAATTCAGCTCGATCACGTGGAAATGTTTTTTAGGTAAAACAGCGAAACGGCAAACATAAGCGTTGATCATTTATGTTTTTGCTAAAAATTTCCATCAAGTCATAAAACCCATAGATAGCGCTTTTGACCTACCTACAAATAGTTAGGAAAATAAAGGCATTCGTTTTAACTTTCGTCTACTGCGTGTATTTAACGTTTTAAACCCACCCACCCAGTCCTTCCGAGTTCAATAAAAAATAAACTGTATAAAATGAAAACCTCGTTAATCGATTCCTATAGCTTCGTCTTGGAAAATATTATGTTCTATATAGATTAGGTGGTGATTTAAAACGCAGAAGACGATCTAAAATGTGTGAATACGTCGAACTGATGCACTTGGGAAAATGCGTCGACTCTTTCCTATAAGTGCATCGTAATTTTGGTGAAAATTCAAAAAAATAATAAAAATTTTTCAAAAAGAACACCTACCGTACGTACTTTTAAAAGTATTATATATTATGTAAACTACTATAAAACGAGTGAGAAATTCTATATTCTAAAAAGGAGAAAATAAAATCGACTTTGTAACGCTCGAAACCTACTGTACTATCTATACGTATGATTAATTTTTTCAGCGCATACTTATTATAATACGTCTCAATACGTTTTTCTTATAATATGCCCACTTTTAAAGTTTGTTATAATTACAAATAAATTAAATTAAAAAAAAAAAAAAATTAAAAGTAGTTGATTTTTTTAATGTATTATGTCGTAATCGCGCACTTAGAGTTCAAAACATAAGAAAAAAAAAAAAATCTCAACTCCCGCTCTACGACCGTATCGTCTGTAAATCACAACGAGAATACAGCGGCGTTTTTTCAATCATTTTCGCACGGGTATGCATTTAAAAACTATCGAGTCCATAACTTTTCTTCTTTGCGTTTTTTTTTTTTTTTCTTACTTTTCAGTCATGAATCTTTTTTTGTTATTTAAACTAAAATTTTACGCAATCACCTGGCGGATATTTATATTTTGGGCATTTGAAAATAGCCAACCAAACTTATCTATATCAGTATAGTGTAGTATACAGTCGTAATTCGCATACTCGCAGCTTTGGTTTGTACGCATGAATTTTATATGAATGGACGTCAAGACTACGTATAGTACAATATTATGGAGTAAGTATCCACTGCGCTTAACGACATTGTAGAAATGACTAGAACATAAATTCGAATTAACATACTATCGCGATAAATATTTATTATACAGAACCAAACCGGATGTTTTAATCCTTACGTCGTTTGATATTATTACATCTACATCTGCGTGAACATTTGCGATATCATATTACCGCGTGCGTTTTTGATTTTCAAATTGTCGGCATTGAAAAATGTATAGGTATATGCTGTGTTCGATTTTAATTTATACGTTGAACATCGGCCGTTATAAAACGGGACGAAAACGTTTCAACATCGTTCAGGTTATCGAAACGATTCGGTAATAACGTTTAAGACGATGTATAATGTTATATTGTATTGTTGATTTTGTCGCGTGTATAAATCAAAAAAATATTCAACAGTTAAATACGCACAAACGGTACATAATAATATTAAATTGTGCGTTTGAACGATACGACGTGTGCGCGTCGGTAAATGGTTTTTGATAAAAAAAAACAAATCAATACGGGTCCCCGTTATTTCTTCACGTTTGTTTACCGTCCCTTTTTGGTGTACAAAACGTATTATTGAAAATCTGTATAACCCATACGATAGATGCCGAGTAGTATACTGTATAAAATAATATACGTACAGAACATAAACAAACGGTGTATGCGCAGAATATGGAAAATAAAAACAATCGACTCGAAATAATTGACGTTTATCATATGAAAATAATAATCTTGCGTTTAGTTGCGCGGTTTTATTAGTACTTATAGTTGTACCGCGGTTCTTGAACGCTCTCCCGCGCGCGAGATGTGCAGTGTTGTACACACACACAGTCGTTCTTCAAATCGCATAATTTAATAGGCTACGTCGTCGATTTCGGTTTTTATTTTTTGGTGAGCATAAGAGTTACGGACACATTACGAATCGGATCCGATATTCTCGGATACAGTGTACAAACGAGACTAAAAGTCAAATTTCCTGTCGTCTCGACCGTCCTAAGCATACACCCCCGTGTGTAGGACGCAGGCATTCTGCCGTACCAACGTCATATAATAATAATAATAATGATATACACCGTACGGTTGAAAAATTCATTTCAGATCGAAAATCGTATTGTACGCGTGTGTAAACTCCTAGAACAATCAAACGCAGATGTAAACGCATCTTTGAAAAACGTTGACGAGAGACGATAAAACTAATGGTACGATCGAATCGCGTAGTATGTGTAGTATCCTATAATAATATCATCGTAATACATATCAACATTATCTCGGTTCGACCGGTTTTCGTGATCTGCATATTGTCCATTATACGAAAATGATAAAAAAAAAAAAAGTATAATATATTAAAAACGAGCTGCGCAGTATTACTATAGCGAAGTAACGACGTATAATGTACAAAATATAATATATTATTGTAATATCGTACAATTTTAAACCGTATAATAATAGTAATATTACGCTGACTGCGTGCATTTGTTACATTCGTCTCACATTGCTGCTGCGCAGGTTCATCAATGAAATCGTAAAATTCGTCATGGAACGATGTATATTTTTCGCCTGCTCATAATCAATTATCCACAATTACTTCACTGCGTATAGTATTACTATTGTACAAACGCGAAACAATAAAACTAATAATATTATTGTAATAACAACTGTACAATATATATATATATAGGTACATTATGGTAGATTACGATAATAAAATAACCAGAAGCCGGAACGCGATTGGAACTTTTTTCGTGAGTGTGAAAAATTAAAATAACCTTTTTATAGACTCAGCGAGGAATCTATATCGGGTTTTTTTTTTTCTGTCAACAACTTTTCGCGGGTTGAAGGAACGCTCTTACCGACACTTTCAAATAGGTACCTACCTCCTATGGGGGAGAGTCTACGGTGGTCGAAGCTTTTTTTTCAATTTTGCCTACCTAACTTTTGCGTTGAACCCCATTGATCAAAGAAATTTGAGAATCTCGGAGAATTTTACGGCGAAAAATTTAAGATTCGTGACGAATTTGTGTCGCATAGAAGGGATGCTCCGAGTCAGTACCGCCGGTGGTATTTTGCTCCAATCGTTGCGTTGGATACCGCATAAAAGTTGGGATTTCGGCTTTGAATTTCATTTTTTTTTTTTTTTAATCAATATTTTGATCATTTTCTGAGTTTTTCGCCGAAAACGACGAACACGGCGAGGTAAAAAATTATTCCATGTCGTTTTCAATCGTTTACGTGTACTGATTTAACACGTTGTAAAAGATCAAACAATCTTTCGCTAGGTAGGTGTTTTTTAATTTTTAAACAATTTTCCGAGCGTATTTTTTGTTAAACACGGTTATTACCAGGACGCATACTACTATACTGTACGTAGCTGGCCCGTAATGGTTTTATTTCGAAGATTGCTTTCGGATATGTCAGATACGTAATATGCGTTTGAACCACAACTTCCAAACCCGTCCGAAACGTAGTCGGCACTCCGTCAAACTACCCACGCGACCTAGACGAGTGATGCCGGCTTTTTTTTTCATTTTTTTTCATTTTTTTTGGTACGGCAGTATCTTCTCGTCGAACAAAACCAACGAGAGGAGTAAATCGAATCGCCTCACACGGACTCGTTTGCCAGTACTTTAAAACTGTCGTCGCTGTCTCGGTCGTAAAATCACAGTGTAAAATCTCATGATATAACAGTATAACAGTCACGCGGATCACAATATTTAACGTGTAAAATATCCGAATTTATAGGTAGCTGACCCCACATTATAATAATACGACGTATAATAATTGTATCGTTCAATCGTTACTGCGCGGAGGATCGATAGGCACGCGGTAGTTTTAATTAAAATTCACCGTTTAATTCGCTAATTTATTTATCCGACCGTACTGCGCTTTGTTTTTTTTTTTTATATATATATATTCGGGTGGTCATCGCAGAAAATTGTTTTCACGGCAGATAATTCAGGTTTTTTTTTTTAATTTTTATTTTTCTTACGATCATCGACGTGCCTATATATATATATACACAATACGATGTTATAATAATAATAATAACATTATATACCTCCGGAGGATGTACGCTTGACGCCTCGAGCCATGACGTTGTACAAAATCAAAAATTAAATCTGATTGAGATTAGTTATACGCTATACACTATATATATTATGTTGATCGTTTTAAATAGAACTTACCTCCGGTAAACAGGACGTCGTCGTCGTCGTCGTGAACTGTCGTAGATGAATCGAGAAAAATATCGTCGTTTCCACGATATTATAATAATAGTAACAAAGGAAAATTTACCTCGATTTTGTGGTCGTAAAAACATCGTATAGACCCATAGCGTGAACTTCTTTACGACCTAATTATATATATATATATATAGGCGACGAAATCGCCGTATTTCTCGGTCGAGTGTCTCTTTACACAACAAACCTGTTAGATCCGCGTGTATATATATATGGATATAATTATATTATACTGGTAAATCTGATCTTTGCACGGTATATAAAATCAGCTGCGGGTTAAAACAAGATTTGAAAAATTTTTAGGAGTATTTCAGTCGTCGAACCGTTTCGGAAGGTTCGGTTTAAGAAATACGAGCTTTTCAGAATTTTGAACTATACGACGACATAGAGGAGAGAATCCGATAAATCTAGAGAAGAAAACTGACCGCTTCGAACGAATTACCAAAATATCTGTCCGATCATCAGCTTTATACGCGGAGCATGAACGGGCGATTCTATTAAAAAAGTGTTCGAAAAAAAACAATCGAAATTCATTGAGCTCGAATTCTAAAAGTAGTGTCGCAAAACAATATGACATTTCGGCGTTAGTACCGGTCAACGCGGTAGTATCGGTAACGGCCGATATGAAAACGTTTAGAAGGGATTCCGAAGAATAACGGGAAAAAGTCAAAACAATAAATAGTGGGTAAGCGATTTTTAACAAAATTATAATATAGCCGTATAATTCTGTTAATGGTTAGTATCTAATGTTTTTATTTTTTCGCAATAATTTACCGGTAGTTTTTTTCTACGTCCTCAAAAAAAAAAAAATACCTTAGAACGAATCATAAACGAAATTAAGTGTCTATATAAAATATTATACGCACTGCAGCAGTTGGTGTAATTTAAGCAATTTTCTCTACCGCGTCACGCTTTTCATGACAGTTAAACTGAACGGTCTTAACAATAATCACAGTAATATAACACAATATGTATTTCATCGTCGTAAAACAATACTGCGTATCACTCAAAATTTGTCCAGTTTGAAAAACGCTCGTATAAAGTTATTCGTAATGTTGATAAAATCATTTTGTCGGTAATTTTTTAATGAAAAAAAAAAAACACCGCTTATCAATGTTTATGAAATACGTCGACGAAATTTATTTATCCTGTATATTTAAACTTTTTTTGTTAATTTCTATAAAATCGTAATAATTTTACCACCCGAATCGATAGCCAAACGTTCGAGTGCCATAGTTATAGTTTGTGTCACGTCGAATTATACATTTTTTTTTTTTTTCATTGTACATTTTCCGCGAACACCGTCGTATATTTTTGGCAATAAAATAACCAAAAAAACAATAGAAAAAAAAAAAAAAACGCGGCGTTGACACACTGCCAAATGGTGAACGGGGTCGTATATATATATGTATAGTACTGTTCCGTCACGGAGTGTAATTAAACATAGCATTAGGTATTATTTTTGTGTTAATTGATTTCTGCCAGTCGGGGGAAAAAAAACAGAAGAAAACACAAAAAAAAACCCAAAATCTGATCTTGTTTACGCCATTTCCCAGCGGTCATCGCGTTTCGTGGGAAACGTGATTTTTTTTTTTCGTTCGGCGTGCCGATAATATAGTAATACTAAAAAAACCATTGATAAAAAAAAAAGTTTATAACATTACGCAGTACGTGTCTTAAATTAACAGAATTTCTACGACACGGTGGACATAACACAGATAGTTGTACCTAATGTAAACATAATAACGTGTACGATGTTGTTGCAGTAGGACGTCCGCCAGTTTGTCTGCAAACGTAAAACAATACGTAATTTTAAAGAATCGAGGCGAAATATAACTCGTAATGTTTGTATTTAAATGCAAATTATTCGGGTACGCTGGACGTGTCGACCATTTTTCGTTTTATTTGTATATATGTATATAGGTAAAGCGCGCGGAGTAAAGTTATTATTGTTGTTGTCGTCGTCTTTCGGCCAGAGGTGTGGCCACACTATAAACCGGAACGGCCGATAAAATGAGTGGAGCTGCTCGGGGACTATAGGTTTAAAACTTCCGTCAATATGAAATTCAAATTTGTCGAAAGTTACAGGACAGCGCAAAGTAGGTGTTATACATATATATAAATTAGGTGTTATTTAAATAATACGCGCGACCGGAAAATAATTTATGTTATTGGTCGTGTATATTACGCGGAAAATCTACATAATATACATATACGTACGTACGTACACCCGGCCAAATGTCGACTCGATTTTACCGTTGTCGGAACGAGTAAATAATATAACATAATAATAATATAACGAGCGTAATAGTCGTCGTCCCCATGATTTCAAGGATCGTTCAGTGTTTCACGATATATGTATTTTATGCTGCGCGTCCTACGCAAAACGACCAGCAGCGGTGCTCGGAAAATAAAATATAGCGACGCGATTAAATCGAAGAAAAAATTACGCGTTCATATTGGTGATTCTGAGCGACGCATTGTTTTTTTGTTTTTCCGGCAACGAGTATTATTATTTTTTGCAAATGTTTTACACGAAAAACCGAAGAAAAAATCGAGGAATTTTACAACGAGAAACTCTCGGGTTCGCGACGACGTTTTCGGGCTCCGGTCGTTTCCGCATAATATTACTCGTAGTTGGGCGTTTTATTTTTGTTCGAAGCGTTTTTTGATTTTTCGCATTATTTTCCGAGTCGTGCGGCAAAAATTATTTTGAAACAGTAATAACAATACACGTGCATTTTAAAAACGCGAACGATACTTCCACTGCAGGGGGTGGGGCATTGTTTTATAGGAAACCGAACGAAATTTTTGCCGTCTCTAGAATTGTTTTTCGAAGGCGTAAATAAAATGTAATACACCACCCAACATGGTGTGTGTGAACCGACCCACTCGGAATCGCACTACAATATTTATTTGTCACGGCGATACAGTTTTTCAACCGAATTTATTCGAGTTCAACTAATCGTCAAGTTAAAAAGTTTGAAAAATACTTAATTAACTTTTCTTCAACGACGACCCGTTTGTTGGGGCACTTTTATTGTACGCGATATAAAAGTACGCCTAATCGAAGCGTGTGGACAGAAATAATTGTTGTACTATAGTGTACGGTCTATAAAAGGACTGTAATGTAAAAATACACGATCGTCTTCAACGGACCGGAACATCGATCGCATTGTTGTTTTCTAGCGTTGTACGTACGATATTATTATTATTATTTTTATTTTCGTTTAAACGATTTTAGACACGTCTAGCCGTTTATTGTGCTTCAACGCGCGCGCGCGCTCGGTCACCAAAACGTACGAGAAACGCTTTTTACAGATTTTTGTATAGACTAGACTATAAAAACTATACGGGCGCTCGGTAATAAAAAGAACCATTGGCATACTATATCGTACGAGAGTGCGTTTTTCGCGTTCATCGGTTTGAAAGTGCCGAAAACGAACGCGTCCGTTTATTTTTTTCAATGTATTGAAAATCCGTTCAACGGTGTATATGAAATGCGTACGTTTAAATTTTACGTCATATTTTGTTGGTTTCAAATGTGAATTTTTCGCGTTGACGGCGACCGTCGCGGCGTTCTTCGCGTACGTCGATTTCGTTTGGAGCGGAGTTTGGCGCGCGCGGTTTTTCCTCGCGCGGCCGACGTGGTAAAAATCGAGTTGACCACCGATCGGTTGTCGTGTGTGATCAATTTAAGCGTGTTTCAAAAAAGAGAACGACGTATTATTTTTCAATTCTCAAATTTTCCGGCGCCCTAGTCTGTATCGCCGTCTCGTGTGCGCGTGTAACGAGAGTTTTATACGCTAAGAAAGGTGTAGGCGAAAAAAAGAAAATACGAGTTAGCGTGCCGGATAAAATTTACGTGGGGAAAAGGGATCGAAAAGAACGAAAAGAACCGGACTCATACCTATAACCGTAACCGTACGTACACGCCGCCGGCAAGTAATCGTTATTGCTGCTGCCGGTGTGAGTGGGTCCGGCGGCGGCACCTGTCGCCCGGCACCTGCGACCCGACTTCCGGTTTTTTTTTTTCTTTTTATTTCCCTACCGCGATCGAGCGTTTATTTTAATACCTATCGACGGTAGCGAGTTACACGAGTTGTAGTAATGTTATCACGAAGACGACGACGATGGGGTACCCAACACCATCATGGCCGCGTGTGGACCGCCGTCATTCGACCGAAATTTTAATAATAATTACAATACGCGTATTTTATCCGTACAGGATGCGCCCCCGGAACGACAGCTGCCGCGGTAGTGCAGAGCAGCGGCGCAGCAAAACGCGCGTTCCGCTTCGGACAAATACTGACGGAAAGTTTCTTTGTCTTTCGATTAGATTCGTCAATATCGACGCGAATTCGTCGCGATGAAGAATTCTTCTTCTGTTCTTCTGTGGTCCGCGTCGGTTTCCTTGTGCGCGGCTCGATTTACAATATTACTAGGAAATACATATGCGGATACCTGCATGCAATATTGAGCGTATCACTATTACAGGCTGAGCAAGTATGTGGCGAAGAATCAGTTCCAATCGCGAGCAATTAGTGCAAATCTTGTAGTTCGAGCTTACGAGTGCCTTCTTCTGAACTCTTCGGCATATTTTTTGTCTTGGGTTTGATATCAGAGTGATTAGAGCCTCTGCATTTGCTTCGTGGTCACGAACTTGGCGAGCATTAACTGTACGTCGGCCAATGTCGGCTCTTCCGCGTCTAGGCATGGTCTTGGTAGGTGTAGTAAAATTCTAGTTTGCTAAAGAGACAGATCGATGACGTCATTATCTGTATGATATTTAACTTACATGTAATAATAGGAGAAGAAGAATCTTTTTACTTGAATATGATGGGCCGGTTAAGTGACGTTAAAGTGATGAGTATCGATTAGGACACGAGAAATTACGGTCTGTAAGTGATAGCAGCAGACCAGCATACGATACCAGCATAGAACTATATGAAATTCTATTATTCCACGTTTTCATTGAGATAGCGCGGCGAGATTTTACAATTTTCAATGGAAGTCAATCAGGTTTTTTGGTGATTATTCCTCCGTGGTATGTCCGATCATGGACCATTCGTTCTACGCAGCGCGAACTTTTCTATCACTGTGGCAAGTATTAAGGCCCAAGAACCGCTGAATTATTCTTGAAAAAGTTTTTTCTTCGGTGGTATTATTCCTCCGTGGTAACTTGGATTTCAAATTTTATTTTTCATAAACCTTCCCACTGTTCAAACATGCCAAGTTTGGTCAAGATCGGTAAAGCCGTTTAGGAGGAGTTAACTTGAAGGAACGAATGGCAAAGTGAAGCATAAGAGCTCAATGATCCGTCGGCGCACGACGTTACCTACCATGCCCACGCGCACGTGAATTTCGGGGACGTTCCGCTCGCGCATTTTCATCCGGGCGAACTCTACTCAAGTTCACAAGTCTCTAGAACAAAATTACGTACGGCTCGTACATTCAAACGTCGTTTTTGATATACATAATTGTGAATTTTCCACTTACACATCGACGTGCACTGATATCGTACGGTGGAATTTTAAAATTTCCTTTCTCGCTTCGTCTCTGGCAACACGTTCCTGTCTCGGGATCGCCGCGGTACGAGTTTTTAAAATTTATAATTTTTTTTTAACACACGATGTTAACGTATGTAGGTTTTATCTCGTAGAAAAAAAAAAACAGATACTCATCTCGACCGGAAAAGTTATTATGAATATATACCTAACTCCGGAGGAACCAACACTGGCAATTTGGCTTTTTGCCATACGCGCGCTATCGTTTGCGTGTGTGGATCCCCCAAGAGGAGATCGCCACTCCACCGCCCACTTCTGGTCCTGTTTAGGCGTTTTCAAATTTTCCCCACTATTATCGTTATTAATTTAACAAACGTATTTTGATGACGATAATAATTCAACGACGACATCCATAAGTATATATATAGATGTTGTATGTACGTGCGGTATACAATAGTGGCCGAAACGAGCGTAAGTATAGAAAACAAAATTATCACCGAAAATCGTAAAACACGTGGACGAACGTTTTTTTTTTGATGAGTTGCTTTTAAAAAGTTTCCGCGATACCTATCGAATTTACTGCACGTGTTGTACACCGACGGCGAAAAACCGAAAACATCAAAAAAAAAACAATAAGTTGTCACCTAGCACCCAGTGTCATACATACAAGGTGCGTGAGCGGCGTCCAAAAATAATATTTCTTAACGAATTTCACGTGCGCGGTTCAATTACGAAACGTTCAAAGTGGAATTAAACAAACGAAAGGACAAAGATTAAATTGATGAATTTAAAATTAACGCCGCGGCGGGTTGTAAAAAAAAAAAGGAACCTTCGACCGATTTCTATAAATATTCTTGTAAATAAATTAAACGTAAATAGGATTTACTCGGTAAAGAACTCGTTCACGGTCGGTCATAAATTAATTTATATAATAATTTCGTAAAACTTAATCGCGTTATTTTCTTTCGCGTCCAACAAAAAACTAATCATAGTCACATGGGGGATAGACGTTTTAACGGGTACTATATATGTGCTTGCGTGAAAAACTAGTTTTTTTTTCAAAAACTCCGCAAAATCAATCGATTAATTTTCCCTATTCGATTGATGGTCGATCACAAATTTTCGTATCTTTTGACATTTTAAAATCAAAGTCGGAAAAAAAAAAATGTTTAAAACTAAACGAATAATTTTGTGGTTTTAAAACCTACCGTTACGCTGCTTTATCTTCTATAAAATGCAACCCGTGTGTGTCGACCAACCGAATGTTCTCTTCTTACACACATATATCATATAATGATCTGTGTTTCACGTAATGTTTGCTACGAAAGTTGTTTTATACGCCGTTTAACCGATGACATTTACGTTTTGCTAGTGTACGGAAACCAATATTATACTAAATATTATATACTTAATACATTATGAAAGAATAGAAACATTTTCTTGAGTTTTTTAAACACTAGCGTTTTAAAAATTTATAGATTCGATCGTAAGTAGCAAATTTTCGGGGCGTTTTTCATTCCTTTTTTGGGTCATCGACATCCTACCACTGCGTCGTAATAATAATATTATTATGACGAAATCGCGCGCGCGTTCTGAATGAGAGAGGCGCACGAGAAGTGTTGTAGATGCCCACGCCCGATAGAGGTCAAACAACTTATAATAATGTATTAAATGAAACACACGTCGGAATATTATTCTCGTAAGTGGGAAAAAAAGAATAAAAAATTATAAACGTAGTGAAACGACAATATTATGTCTGAAAAAAAAATAAAAAAAAATATGGTACCTATACATAAAACGAGAACCGTTGTATACAGCTAATTCAAAAAAAAAGCGAAGCAAACGGAATATATTAATACTAAAATATGTTATGTATACACATTATGAATTGTGCACACGGTGTGTTTTATTCAAATACTAGTTTGGAAACAGAACGAGCATCTTATTCATACAATTTCATTCAGATAATGGAACGGTCGCCGAAAAATCGCGCGAGATAAAAACTACATTTCATTAATGCTATTATTATTATTATTTGCTCTTAGAATTTCCCATTAGTTTCTCCGGAAAACAGTGAATTCGGTGCATATTATATATATACAGTGCATGGCCGGCGTACATTTCTAACAACGTTTAACATCGTTTCGTTGATACGTCGTTTCTCCACGGTTAAGTTGATAAAAAAATCGACCGGGCCGTTTATGAATGATGTGACCCAACAAAATGAAGTACAAAATACATAGACTCGCGCTGTTTAAAATTTTTCAATCGATTTCAATCTTTCATCTCGAAACCTATGCGACTATAGCTTATCGAAAACGTACATGGTTTTTTCCATTGAAACCGCGTGAAACGTGTACGAAAACTATCGCCATTGTAGGTTGTTGTATATCACACACACCCGCAGAGAACATATTTTTTCAACGTTTACCAAAAATTGTTTGTCCGCAAACGGCTACTCTTTAGTCTGTGGGCTACGAGGATTCGATACGATTTCAAAATGTTTCACTCGTTCAATAGTAAAGGTACCTATACTATAGATAATTCGTGCAGTGTATACGACTGCCAAAAGAAAATAATGGTCCGCAACCACATCGGCTGACGGACACGAAACGCGTGTTTTTCAGTCGCGATTGTTTTTATTTTCGGTTTTTTGATACTCGTCTCGTAATTTAATTATCCTGTATTAACAGAGCTGTGCGCGAATCGGCACTCGCGTTTTACGGATTTCGATAATAATTTCCCCGTCCCCGAAAACGGCGTGCGCGTACAAATCAATCGGTAAAATATCGTTTTAAACTGTACAGATGGGCGTTTTTCTGTCTCAATCCGACATGTGTGTGTGTGTTATGTTCGACGGCGTTAACTGTCATAAAAAAAAAAAAAAAAATGTGAAAAAACAATATACGTAGTTTACATACGATATAAGTTGAAAGCGCGTTATGTTTCACCGAGAGTCGGCCGATATACTCGTATTATTTTATTGAAACTGTTAAGGTGTTTTTTTTTTTTATAAATTCTGCCTTCTACGTGGGTACTTATTCAGATTTTGGTCTGCAATTTATCACCCCCATTTGACATCCTAAGGAGTAAGCTGTTTATCTCGAGTAAAGTTAAAAATAGACGTATAACACAATATGGTTTATCGATTGTTTGTGTCGTTTATAGTATTTTCGCGCTATTATTTTTTTCTTTTTTTTTTTTATTTTTTTGTAAACAACGAATACATAAAAGCCCTAGTACGTGTATAGTAAAATCGACGTGCAGCGGTATAATAACGTACGACGCGAAACTTCAGTAGAGCCGCCGAGTTTTAATGTTTTAGAAATAACGATAAAACTAAAAACACGTAATCAGTATTTAGTACACGTGTGTTTTATGACGATAATATATCGTATACAGACATAAAGCAATCGTTGTGTTTTGAAAACAGCACGCTTTTATCCAAAAACTTTTAAACTAGACTCGTTGATCACCACACAATATAAAACGGCATTAATTGTGCACGCCAACTTTTTGAAATTGTTTTTCACGGTTTATAATAATTGTACCTATGTATCGTAGCGTGTACACACCGCAACTGCAGAAAGAACGGGTGAAAATATTCGGACGTCCATAAATTGATACGTTAAGTAATTAGTTGTGTGTACCCGTACAATATTATTGTAAATTATTTTTGGCAAAAAAAGTGGCGAATCGAGATTATACGTTACAACAACAATAATAATAAATCGGTGATAGGAAAACGACCGTCGCGATGAATCGGTAAAACGGCAAACACCACTTCATAATATTTACCGTCGTTTTTGGACGTTCAATTTATTTTTCTCCGTTATAATACACGATGATCCAACAATGAATCGGTAATTGTTATTTTTTGTTATTCTTACGAGGTTACAGTTTAGATTTTAGGACAAGAATGTAACATTATTATTATTCCTTTGTTTTATTTGACGAGTAAAATATAACAACTACCTACATGTCATCAATACCCGCTTCCGACACATGTCATCATTAGAAAACGACGTTTTAAGCGTAGATTCCTTTTTTGATAATATTGAAAACTTTAAATTTTTTTTTCTTCAAATCCGTGTTATCATTTTAGAGAACGAAAATTATAAAAACGCATATTGAACGAGAACTACGACGTGTTAAAAAAAAAAAAACCATAAAAAGCGAACTGTAGTTGGTATACATTTTGAGTTCGATGATTTACATTCATAACTCGAATACCCTCACTATTTTACACATAAACGATTTCGTTATGGGTACTCTAAGCGAAATATTCTAAGCGTAAAAATATCGGTTTTATTTTTGTGAGCGTTCAACATTATTTTCAAGTATTATAATTGTAAAATGAATTGTTATAATATAACAATATTATAATACGTCAAGTGTAACATTTGAACGCATTGCTGGAAATTTCTGCCTCGTCGGGGTATACATTTCAATGTAGATTAGACACATTATTTATTTATGTATAAACCATAAAAAATAAAAAGTCGTCAATTTGATTTCAATTATTTCTTACTCTTTTTGATAAAATAGGACCGCAAAACATCACATATGTACGAGTAGTAACTACCCATACCAAATGCAATAAAAAAATAAAATAGTATTCGGAACAACTCTCGCAGTAAATTTTACACAAAGAGTCCTATAGTCCACCGTATTATAAATAGTATATAGGAACAAATGAAGTAACAAATAATTAATTTTATTATATTACTTGTGACGCACTACTGTATAAATATTGCTTTTTTTTTTTTTTTTTAAAGCGAAAAACGTTCACAAAAGAAATACACGCATTATTATGTAATTTATTTTTCTGTTTGCGCTCATACTGCTTTGATATAATATCACAACAGTACTACTATTGCTGTTTTCAACTGTAACCGCGTGATTTTAAAAGTACCACTTTTGGTTCGTCGCGTTTCTATTTGTCTGACCGTGGGTTTAAATATTTAAGTGCCGACGGTTTTTCGCAAAAAACTACGCCGGATTTTGAGCGAATTCAAATGTATTGTACTTCTATTGTTAGAACTATGCTATATTACTCTATACCTCAATCGGTTTCGCTTTAGTACCGCAATTCAATAAGTTTTCAGCTAACGTAGTATGTCACGTCGTTACAGTCGTTACGAAAAAAATAAAAGCCGGGATCAGTCAGAGTGGCGTTTGACGGAATAGCGAATGGGTGGGTCGCTGATTTGGAAATTGCGGTTCAAACGTACTATTTATGAATCGTCGCGTTCGAAACTAAACAATTCTGAGCGAACCCAGTTACCTAATATACACGTCCTGGTAAAAACTAAATTCAACAATGAAAATGGTCCGAAATCTCCGAGAGTCGTATCCACGTTTAAAACAAATATTGATTTAAATAACGTGCGAAAATTGCCTACCGATTATAATTGTATCGGTATCGATTGAACCGGACAAATATTCGCCACTCCAGCGGGTTTTTTTGGTATTAATTTGTACGTTTTTCGGAGTGTTACTCGCAAAATGTGTAAAATTCAAAGATTCGGTTATAATAACATACGATTTAAAGCCCCGACTCTTTTGTGGTATTAACGGTTAAGTTTGAAGCAGTTCACGCAAAAACGTCACCTGAAAATGTCAAATTTTCGCGGTAAAATTGGTAATTTGTTTTTAGGGTATTACACAAAAAGTAAGCAAAATTAAAAAAACGCTAGAACCAAAATATCAATAAACCTATCAGAAAAGTTCCCGATTTGAAAAATTGGCGCGATTCTTTCGAACGAAATCTTTTTCGTTAATATCATTTTTTGGTTTTTATGGGTATAACTAAAAAATTAGGCCAAATTTAAAAAAAAAAAAACTTCAATCGAAGTACCACCCTTTCGTTAGAGGTACTACACGGAGAGCGTTCCTTCTATACGAAAAAGCGGAAACAAAATATCATTCCTCGTTGCGCTCTAAAAAAAAAAATGGACAGCAAACGAAAAAATTTTAAATTATAAACGCAATATACGAGGTTACATACTGGTTTCTAATTATATGATTGCACGGTACAACGATATTCTTTTTTGGAACAGTGAAAACTTTTGATGGAAAAAAACATTTATCATAATAATAATAATAATAGCAGGTGGTTATATCGTATAAAGTAATATTAATGTAAAAGAATACCACCTTGCCGCCCCGCGTTAGTTGGCTGGCCCATCAATTGGTAGTAATCGCTGGAGAAAAACACCTGGAGCGTTTTCGTTGCACGCGCGGTAGCAGTCAGGTGGATAAATACGCGTAACCGTATAATACGTATTACGAAACTGCTCGTACGACGCGCTGATGATTTTGACCGACTCGTTGGACGAGTTAGTGGAAAAAATTAACCGCGACAAGTCAAGTCGGTCCGATTGCGTTCGGTTAACGACGAAAAAAAAAAAATAGAACTTTATAAAATTATACTACATATAACAATCGAAATATATTAATATTTTTAAAATTATACTATTCGATTATCTTGTTGAGCTCGCACTGTGACACGATTATACGTGTGTTGATATTTGACACTCTTCTTCTTGCTACTCTCGAATCGACATTGTATCTGGTGCGATATTCGTTTTTAATCGTCGTCGGTGGTGTTGAAAATGCTGTTCCGCATGAACAAGTTGACGCGAAAGGTATGGCTCGTTTTCGATGATCATTCTGGATGTTCACGGAGCTCGTTATCGTTATCGCAACATTAGAGGGATACGAAATGTTACAGCCATGTACAAAACGTGTGATTTTACTTTTGTGCGAAACCATATATAAAACGATAGTTAGGTACAACTATTTCATCGTTTGTTGCTAAAATCGTCGGCGACCCCCCCAGGCGAAATCGTCGGCGACCCCCCCGGCGAAATCTCGAGACGACCCCCTTAGGGGTCGATCACACGAGACCTCCTCCTCCCCCCGCAGTTTACGCAAATCGAAACCCACTCCGAATTGGTCTCGTCGTTTTATTTCGATTTTTTTGTTATATTTATATATTTACCACCGTAATACAGTATACTGCGTACGAGAGTTAAACACGCGCGTGTACGATTTTCTCTCTCCGCGTCGGGTCGTGGGGTTTTTTGTTTTTTTTAAACCCTCTCCCGCACGCTGCAGACATCTCCCGGTTCGTTTTACCTCGACATCTTGACTCGCGGCGCCGTCTCTCTCTCTCTCTCTCTCTGTTGGTGGCGACTCCCGCAGCAGCCGTTCGCCACATGTGCGCACAACCACTTTTTTGTTGTGTGCTCGCCGAACGGTATTAACCGTATTATAATAGTGTTCGTTTTTAAAATTTTTTGTTTTTTTAACGCGCCGCACTTAAGACGACCCCGCGGATAGTGTGCAAACACGTGCGTTTCGAGAACCGGTTAAATCTTTTATTATACGTATTTTATAATATCGTTGTCGTTGTTGTTGTGTACGAGATGATAAATCGCTGACGACGTCGGCAGAAGACCGAAAAAATAGCGTATTTTTTTTTCTTCAGTTAGTGGAAAAAATACGACAAAGTCGCGGCGTATTCGTGACGACGTTAAGTTCGCTGTAAATTTGTACGCGGCCCGATACATTGCGAACGTGACGATTGCTTGTTGTTGATTAGGTAAAACGAACCGTACAGTCGGTTTTGTGGACCACCCAAGGGTGTACACAGTTTCTATAGAAACGTCTCGAACGGTTTTAATTTTTTTTGTTAAAACGTGGTGAAAATTGAAGTATATCACGTATAAAAGAATTCGAGAATACAGACGTTTCGCGGCGCTGAACGTGTCGGTTTTTATTCTGACGCTCGGCTTTATAATTATATCACGCGTTCGTCACGAAAACATGTGTTCCGTGAACAACACTTCGATAACTGCGTACGAAATTCGCACGTTCCTCCAGAGCGTTGATCTAAAAACGCTCGAAATTTCGTATTTTCCCTCGGTATAAAATTATAGGCGTACAGGACAACGTGTATTTTTGTTTCCGCGCAGTAGAAATTTCTCGGATATAAGCGAGAACATAAACAATATAAAAACTTTTTTCTTCGCCCGAACGTAAATTTCGTAAATTTCCGTTCAGAATATTTAGATTACGATTATTATTGTTGTTAAAACGTGTAGTAACGCGGTGTTTTCAAAGTATTTTTAGGATCCTGCGTGTATAAACTGTGTACGTCTCGTATTTTATTTATCACTCGCATTCGGGGACTGGACGTGTGACCGAGGCGAAACGAAACTGACGAGCTGACGCGAAACGATAATATACGCGAATACGCTCTTAAACTTTCGCGGAGACTGCAAAGGAAGGTCCATCGCCGCCGCAGAATCCTTACTGAAACTATTCTGTATCATCAACGCTCTGATGTGTTATTACATTATCATCTAGTGGCGGTCGTTTCATTATAAAATATTGAATCGCATTATACATACATCGTTAATTATTACGCGTTCTTGAAAATCGTAGCCGTAATGGAAAAATTAACCATTTTAGCCGGTGGTGGTGAAAACGTGTTCGTCATCACTTTCCGATAAAATCAACGATAACAGCGTAACGTAATTACGAAATCTCACTCGAGTTCGAATAACGGATGCGTCGGATGCGGAATATTCGTAACGTAATAATACTATTTTATTTTATAAATCGTCCATACAACCGCGCTGGAATCGACAGGATCAACATTTATACAATACACACCTATACTCGCACACAAAAACATCGCGGTCGAATCCACGGGATCGCGCCCGAACGAAAAACTTCTTTTCGCGTACTTGGAAAAAAAAAAATTCGTTTTGTTTGTAAACTAGTATTTCGAAATAATCGACTCTGAAATTGCCACATTGAATATCGACGTGTTGAATACACGTTTACAACGCACGTGTATAGAAAACAAAATAATGTAATGTTTTTTGTATCAGCTAACTCTAACTACAATACAAAACATTGTTGATCGGTATAGTAATCGCGTCTCGGTCGCGAATGACTTTTTTTTTTTTTTTCTCAATAAACTGTACCATTATAACATTATGATTGGCTACGATTTTCGAAATTCCGTTTTTTAACCGTAATAATTATTATTCGTATCAAGTAACGAACGAAAAACACGTCTAATAACTATCGACGAAATGCCAAACTATTATCGAACTTGATAGTTTTAAAAATCATTTTATTCGCAAAGTTATTTATTTATCCAACAGAAATCATACCTGCAGATAATTTAGGAATTTCTTTTATTTTTCATTAATACGCGCTCTGTATAACGTACTTATAATCGTTAAGTGTAAAAATTTGTTTTATCTATTCGTTATTTGACGCAAGATATTGTATACTCCGTTGTGATCGTCGTTATACGCGGTTCCTCCATTTGAAATTTATACTTAAAATTTAACTAACAAAAAAAAAAGTGTGAATTCGTTTTCATCTTTACACAACATAATACGTACTACTTACACCTTCAATTACTGTTGTTAAAAGCGCGTATCATCCCGCCGAGCTACTTATGCGCAATTCATATGCAATCCGAAAATTCGCGTGAGTATAAAATAATGATAGTAAACTCCTAATTTCCTACGTATACGTTCGCCATTAAAACCGGATACAATTATCGTTTTTGCCCTCCAAATAATATACACAATTATCAAGTTTCTCACGATTTGTTCGGTAATAATGGTTTTACTTTTTATACTCTTCACGGGAATGGAATACGTACACCTCTATTCTTAAAACGAACCCTATGTTGTGTACTCGCAGTCTTGCAATAATCCCGGTTACACCACCGGAAAACGCATAAATTAAGCGGGTTTTAATTGTTTAGTTTTTACACTTCAATTATGTTTCATAAAAAAAATCATAATAATAACTACGACGATAACATCAGCCACTCTCGTTTTTTTTTTTTTTTTATTATTCTTTTCAGTTCGTACACACGATTTTTCGATTATTCGTCGGAGACAAAAAAAAAAAAAAATAGAATAAAAACGTTATTCTCAACACTTTATCAATGGTTTTTTGATCGTACGAGCCAAACCAAAACAGATGTATAATATAAAATATACGACACCCGCCGTACTGGCTTCACGATTTGCATGAAAAATGCGAAAAATATGTTTCAAAACGTGTTTTGTCAGTATATAATTATAATAACATATGCTAAATGTACCGACAGTAAATAATATATTTAAACTCGTAAGCGAAGATGGGCAAAACATATGCGACGCATTTAAACGTAATAAACACAAAATAGTATTATAAATTTCGCCAAACACAAGCGTATAATAATAATATTGTTAAAATCATAATCGATTTATTACGATTATGATCGACGATTTACGTATAGCGCCTATAATTTCGGTTATACAAAAATATTAATAACGTTCCAGTTAGCTCTTATCGCATTTTAAGCGATTTCGGAAAAACATAATATTATTATACAACCCGATCACTTGAAATCTTTTATTTCTTCCAAAACAAAACCGTTTTCTCCCCCATTTGTGCAATATTCTCACCGTGTTCCCATGTCGGTTTCTCGCGCGAAAATATCAATTAAATGATATAACGGTAAATATAATACAATATTATTGTATTTTTCCGACGGAAAAATGAATAATTTTCATCACAACAAATGCGTGCGAGAATTCCCCGTACAAAATTACACGCTAAAGTATAATATATCGTGTTTAATTAAAAAAGCGGCTGATAAGTTGTACGACTTTGTCAATCAATTATTTTTATAATGTCATTCACCTATAATATAATACATACATTATTACCTGTACCTATAATCCAGTTTTTTTATTCTTCTTTGCAATATGTACTACGTTTAAAATATTAATAATTACGTATTCATCGTAGTTAAGCCGGTTTCTTTTATAATATTCAGATAACGTTCGGTTGTATAACGCGCGTATATATAGGCATGTGAAAAAAACCTATATTATGCGACGTTTTGTCTTCAATTAACATTTTTGATGCGCGTCTATCTACATAATAATATAATCGCCGTACGATAATCGATTGAAAATAATACGATTACAAATTAATAACATAGGGTGAAACAATAATGATAAAAACCCGTATGTTTGTTGAAAGTTTGCAGAGCCAACTGGATCACAACAATATCATGTTATAATAATCGCGCTATACAGCTATAGCGCATATTTTTTATTTTTTTAAATTACTCGTAGTGGAAAATCAATGACAATCGTGTCGAAGTCTTGTAATAATTATTAATCAGTCTGGACCGTTTCTGGAGTCTCGTGATTCGTAAACACATAATATTCACATCAAACATTTACGCGAGTTTTAAAACATAATAATATATATACATTGTTTTCCACAGGCCGTTTTTTTTACCCTCAATCGTCGCATTTCTATTTTGCCGTTTTCGTTATACGCTATGTCCTATAACGCGGCTGCTAATCTTTCTAAAAATTTGTATTTTTTTTTTTGATCGTTTGGCACGGATGAGTGTTTAAAATGTCATGAAAATTTGAGCAAAACACAACATTATAACCAACAAAATTTGATTCGCCGACCTCGATCGGGGCAACGAAAGCGATACATTATCGTTGCAGAATCGTAACATCAACAATACACTCAGACCGCAGTGATCTACGTACACCTGTAAAGCTGTGACCTGTACTGCACTAAGTCACTACACCAAAGAGTTTCTCACCCGGCCGATACGTTTCCGCAGGATTTTTTTTTTTTTTTATAAAAACAATTCGCGAAAAAACAAAATTTTCAAGATATTGTATTCAGGAAAAAAAAATTGTAAAACTTTCGTCCGCGTCCGTTCATGTTTCAAAGTGTGGAGCATGTTCGTTGCAAAAATCTAATTAGTTATTTTAATTGCGCTCGAGATCAAACAAATAAATGACGCCCGTTCTAATTATAAAAGTCAAAATGATTTTTTCGCACGGAATAATAACCGAATAAAAAGAAAATGTGTCCTTTGAAAACATCCGTTCTTAGTGTAAAACAATAGAATAATATGCTCTTTTCGCCATTATATTTACTCTGTGTATTCTACGCGGTTATTCGTTATCCACCCATGATGGCGTACAGAATCGACCGATTTTTCGGTAATAAAGAAAAATATGTTTGGAAGTTTGCAGCGTCTGAATACCTACATTTTTTATCCAACAAATCCTATACAAACGTACCTATGAAAATTGTTAAGAATTTCTATAACGATTGCCTCCAAAATGATGAACAAATTGTTTGAAATTCGTACAAACTATTCATCCGATACGGCAATTTTAGTATAGTCTGCCGTGAAATTCTCGTTTCTGATTTACATACCTTTTTTTTATGATTTGAAATGTATTGAATTTTTCAACGACTGTTCGTGGTTTTGGATTTAGAAATGTAAAAAATTTTTCGAAACGAAATCGTTTCTTAAATAACCGTTATTATTTATTATGGATAGGTGCGTTAAAACTTTCTCAAGTCGGTTTATTATTTTATTCCGAAACTATATTTATACCGCGCGACCCATTAAAATACGATACGATATGTGATGGTTAAACTTTGTTTTATTTTACTGGCGTATTACCACCTACCAGTTGCAAGTGACGTGAAATATTTTTCCGCAATCACCCCGCGGCTGCAGCTGTTATAAAAAAAATGATTTGATAATTTATTTAATTTTTTTACATTGTACAAGTTATGTCGGTTTATGGTTTTATTAAAAACAATATAATTAATTCTCGTTTTTTTTTTGTTACGACGCCGTTCAACTCGTATTATGTTTAATTAGTATTTTTGGATTATTGGAACGGATAATAACGGTATTTAAAAAGTTTTGAAAATTTGAGCTAAACATAATATCGTAGCAAACAAAATTTGATTCAATGACCTCGCTCATCTGGCATCGAGAGCAACCCATCTCTCACGAATTTAACATCAACAGCTTTCAAACCGGTGGTCGCTCATACACCCAAAGCTGCAAAGACCAAAGACCTTCTGCGGGGTTTCTTATTCGTTTTATTAATTAAAATAATTCGCAAAAAACGACATTTCGAAGACGTGTTCGGACAATTTTGAAACATCGTCCGCATCTATATTATAATTATCCCGCGGCTGCAGATGTTATAAAAAAAAAAACGATTTAATAATTTTATTTTTTTACACCGTGCAAGTTATATCGGTTTATGGTTTTATTAAAAACAATGATTAATCTTCAATTTTTTTCTTCTTTTTTTTTTTTCGCTTGTAGTGACGCCGTTCAAGCAGCAGCAATTTAGAGTGGAGCCGAAAGACGTCGACGCTCGAGAAGGTTCAAATGTGACGTTGAACTGTGAAATTAACGACGTCACCGGCGATGTCCAGTGGACTAAAGACGGTTTGGCGTTAGGTAAGTGTCAACCGAATTATGCAAATATTATTATTATTTGTAACGGGAAAAACGGTTGTCGTCCCTTTTTTTTTTTCTTCTTCTTCTTTTGTCAATCGCACCTACACAATATGCATTATAGCGTGTGTTCAAGTTTACACAAGTATTACTCGAAATTCGAAAATAGAATATAATATACAATATATATATAATCAGACGATTCGTGAAAACGTTCATCGGATCGGATTTTTGAATATTTAAATATCAGAGTATGGTACTCGTATTTTGTCGACATCATTAATTTGGTACGTCGTGTATACGTGTTATACGTTTAACAGTATGCGTTAGATTGAAAAAAATTGCAATAATAGTAAGTATACATTATTATAAAAAAAAAAAAAACATTGTCGTTTTTCCTATTACGTAAAATCGTATAAATCGTAGTTTCTAGACTATATATATATAACTGTTTGATATTCATCGAACGCGATTACAACCCATTATTTTCACGTTATATGTTTCTCGATCGAAAACCGTGCGTGGGTAGTCAAAATATTGTTTTCTTTGCCGACACGATGTAAAATATACGTGTGTATATATATACAGTATATATTAAGAAGGTTACAAAATAAATGTTTGTCCAAAGAAAAAATATGTACATATTTATGTATATTTTAAAAATTCACTAACGTTCCGAATATTTGTGTTTTTGTTTTTTTAGAAAATTTTTTAAATACGCTTGAAAGTGCGCAATAGTTTAAAATACTTTTAAAACTATAACTTTGGCAAGATAAGCGAGTTGTTAAACTGCTGCAGACTGTACGGCAAAGAGTGTGATAAAAAGCGGAAAATCATCAACGTCGATGAACAATATTCGTAATATAACGACTATTGGAACGATTTCAGAAAAACATTCTTGTTAATTAGGGTTTTCGATACTTAATGAGATAAGTGTTTTTTTTTTTTCAGTTTGCATAAATTTACTACTCGAATCTAAAACGGTTATATCAATTAGATTCTCAATTTGTCGTAGTTGTATGTCCAGGATTAACGTTTTTTAACGTACTACGTCATTAGAAGAGCTGTCAATGGTTATATTATGTAAAATTTGTTAGTATATGTGTAGTCGGGTGTATCGTTTTTTACTAAAACCAATTAATATTTTTGAAATAATTAATTTTAATTAAACGACGGCGGTATAATATATACGAGCATAACACGATTATGCCCTACGACGATGCCGAACTACAAGTGGTTTACCATAGAGGAAACACGATTATCGGTGACGGTGCTATTCTGTTTTTAGATTTTGTGTAGAACACGTATATAATGTGATTACAATTTTTTTTCGCCTTCTCGGACAACATAGCTCTTTACGTCGTACGATACCTCTCAAAAGATAAGTAATTAGCCAGAAACGGCACTTTATATGAAGCTTAATTTCTAAAACTTTGATCGTTTTTTTTTTTTTTTGTTATAATCGAAAAAGTTTATTTTTCACGAGCACTTCGAATCACTCGTACGGTTTTCACACGTCATTGGGACGAGCTTATAATGACAAACGTATAGAAAACATCATATCATAACCGATTTTGAAAATCGTCGAGCAATTTGTCGGGCTGGCCTTTGAAATTTTCGAATAATATTGATGTGTGACACCAAACAAAGCCTTTTCAATTTTCAGTTTTTAAATATTTTAATACCATCTGTATGATGAATCGTAACCTTTACTCCTCGAACATACACAGATCGACACGATTTCGGTTCGTTTTCAACTCGTTCGTCGTTTTCCGCGTTTTTGGTCGCGTTACTACTACTGTTCACAAATTCACGTATTGTAAAATTTCGACACGTTTTTCGAACGAAACGTTTCTTCACTCGTTTCGATTGTTTTGAACTTTTCGTTCGCTCGCTTGGTTTACGCATGAATTTCGTTAAGTCGCGCTGTTTGTACGTCGTATTATTTCAAAATCTACTGTAACGCGACAATCGCTGCTTTCTTCCGATTCTGAGCGCGCCAGTAGTGTTGTTCTAACAAACAACGATGTTTTTTTGTTTTTCTGTGAACAAGCGCGTAAAAGAATGCGCCGATTTTTAAATTAACCGAAAACGTTAAAAATTACGGCCGACGTGTGTGACACACATACTTAATCGGTTCAGTTTTTTGACGCGACCCACGCGACCTAGTTAGTGATCCCGGGTTATTTTACCACTACTCGCATCACTGTCGTCCGCGGGAACGTCCGGACGGCCCGATCCGTCGTCGTTAGACGCGCACAATCATTGTTGTTCGGTAGGTCCCCTGTACCGCGAAACAAATTTCGTCCGGACAGGAGTGTTCGCGGGAAAATTGCGCGAGAAGGAATTGTGCTGTGAAACGTGCCACAACATAATAATAATAATACAGCTCGCTTAAATTGTAATACGTCTCAATTACAGGTTACGCGGCCGAAATACCCGGACATCCGAGGCACTCGATGGTGATCGATTCCGGCAACGGCGTGTACAATTTACTTGTCAGAAACGTGACGATAACGGATGACGCGCAGTACCAGTGTCAAGTGAGCCCCGGGGCGGCCGGGGCGAACGGCAGCAAAGGGATTAGATCTTCGGCCAGGCTGACCGTGCTGAGTGAGTGAACATAACACGATATTCGCTATGGTAACGGGACGAGCTGCCGACGGTTATTAAAACTTAAAGCAGTGTCGGGGACACGGTAAAAACTTACGATTTGAATGTAGGACCCACATAGGACTCCGGGACGGAGCGCAGGTATCATCGTCGGTATCGGCGATTCGCGTTAATCGCGCGCGGGGGTTAAGAAGGAAAATCAAATAGGGAACTGTAAGAAGAATCCGAGAGATAACGGGGTCTGGAGAAACGCGATTTCGCCCGAGAGGACCTATGCCGACGGGAAGGAGATATTTATGAAGGCCTTTGATAACGTCGCGTTGTCGTTTTGATATTTTTTTTGTAATCTAGACGGCGATATAATTTTGAGAGTCGGTAACTTTTCGGATATGCGGACTGTAATTGTCGTGACGGCACTTTGAGGGGTGTCGAATTTGAGAAATCGATGAATAACCAGTTCGAAGCGAAAATTAAGGGAAAACGCGTTTTTTTTAAAAATAATCGATTTTGTTTATTGGCCATCGAAAATAATGATCGGAATATTACAAAATGGACACGGGTTCGATACGAGTGCCAAGCCTCGATAGTTCTCGATACAGGAAACTTCAAAAACATTCAAAAATTCCCATTTTTTTTGTTTGATAAAATCGTTGTCCAAATACTCTATTGATATTGATGGCAACACAATGTAACTACTACGTATGGCGGTACTGAAAAAATTCAAAAATCCGTACGGTCGCGTTAAAACCGTTTTAGGCGTTTAAAGCTGCGAACGTGTCGAAAATTACCTTTCACTTATTTTCGGGGGAAAAAATCGCGTTAACTCACGCGAACTCGACACTTTTTGAACAACGCGATATCGTCCGTCCGAATTTCCAAAAAAATCTGCCCGGTAAGTAAGAAGCGTATACCGATAAGACCGCGGTCGTGTCGAATTCGGTTACCGCACTCCACTCGTTTTCGGAACAGTTTTTCTCCGAGTCAACGATTGCTTTCGGTGACCACAGGCAGGTCACAGACACCCGTGTGCATCCCTAGAAAAAAAAAAAAAAAAGTTGTGGGCCGCGCCTTCGCCTTTGGTGCGGCCGTTGGGCAGATCGTAGGAAACGATGTTTTTTATACGAAATTTTGAATTTGGCCGGCGGCGAAAAATTCGAGCGGTAAGGGTTTTTCGCCCGGCAAATATTGAAATGACGCCCACCGCGATATTAATAAAACACGACGAATTTCCGCTGCGGTGACCCGAAGCGACGCAGTGGGAAAGGGTTTTTTTTTTATTTTCACGTCCCCGAGTGATCACGCGGATTTCGAGCGCGGAAAAACTGCAGCAGTGCGTCGGAGAAAAAAAATATTTTACTTTTTTTTTCGATTCTGTTTTTCACCGCCGGACGCGACGCCGCGCTGCTTTCAGAGAGCAGCAGCAGCAGCACAAACGCGATATCATAATCGTAATGCACCCCCGCGCGCCGTACGTAAATATTACCCCGCCCCGTTATTATTACCGTCGTGTTTATTCAACTCGCTCTCAAAGGGTTAAATTTCGCGGATACCGTCGTCATAACGGGTTAACACCAATATATTGTTTATGGCCGCCGTTCCGCGTCAAAACGTAATATCGTTTTCCGAGCGCTGCTGCAACTGCAGTTGTGCTAATGACCGCGTGTTAACACATTAGTACAACAACACAGGACGAATAATAATAATTAAATTAAAACACGCGCGATTCTGCTGCACACACACCACCGTCGTCGCTCGTCGTCAGTTTAATTTATCCGCTAGTAGTATATAGTAGTAGTAGGACGTAGGTACCGTGTATGATGACTATCCGCGTTTGTCGTAATGTTATTATCGTCGCGGACCGATGGCCGAACAAAATGCGGTGGCCGACGACATGAGCGATGACGGACGGACAGGAGGCGACAATACGAATCCAGCAGCCCTCGGATGTGTCGACGGACGTAATATTTGCACGTCACATTTCGTTCGTCCGAACAAAAAAAAAACACTAACCCCCGAAATCGCATTAGAGTGTTCAGACACTAACCGTTGAACCATGAAAGGTTACTGTGAGCATAATTATTAGGTATTGCCGCGAATCGAACGCGACAAAACGGACGCACGCGTAATTTTATCGGGTTTTTTCGGGAAACAATTTTTTGTCAAAAAAACAATTGAAAAATATCGTATCTCGCGGAAAATGTTTTGAAAATCGTTTTACCAACGCGACGTACGCGCGAATTAATTTAAACGGGGTGTGAAAACCGTTCGAGAGGAGTTATTGTGCAGTGATTGCACCACGACAGTGCATAATTATACCGTTTTGATAAAAAAAAAAAAACACGATTAAAATAGTATAGTTATAAAAATTTTATCGATACTTTTACGCTTTCAGAAACTTACCGGGAGTATTTTTTCGGAATCTTTTCGTTCGGACGGTAAATTTAGTTTTACGCGCTCGCGTACAATTTAATTTGCACGCCAACGTTCGCGATTTTTTCCGTCCAAAATTAATCGGCTCAAAAATTTTCCGACTAAACGAAAAACACGGATGACTACGGATTGTCGAGAGTGTACACAAGAAGCGTTATATTTTGGAAACCCCTTTGAAAACCTTACGTAGAAAATTATATACGAACGAAAAAAATTGTCGAAAATTTCAATACTTGGCTCGAAAATTTCTCGAAATCCGTCTCAGACCCGTTGATCTCGTCAGATCGTTTATGTTATGCGAATGTTTCATTACAATCGTTGTTGCGAAAGTCGCGGACGAAAATCCAAATCGATTAGGTCAGGCTGCCGTAACGTTTTTTCTTTCAGCTCGTATTTCATCGGAACGTTTTAAATTTTACGTTTAAATCCGCGACTCCCTCAAAGTATACTACCATCTGCGTCCCTATCGGAGAACAGACTTTATATTTACTACTGATCGGAGCATTAATCGTGAAGTTATCGTGGTTATTCGTGGTGGAAAAAAAAAAACACACGCATCGTGTTAAAACGCGCATTCTTCGCTACACTCGGAATCTATAACAATAGAGAATATTTTCTTATTTAATTTTGTGCGCGTACAACAGTGTTTGAACTGAGAAAAAATAATGAAATCGTCGTGAAACGTTACAAACGTACCGATTTTCCTAACGTGTTAAACGCCACGAGTTCGTTTGGAACGCAAAAATATTTTGGAAAAAACGAACGACTAATCACTGTGGTTCGCACCGCGAAGTACGTTTCGAATTTACTCGATTTTTCGGGAAAACGTTCGACGAAATCGTTTAGCCGATTTACGAGAAACAATATTTTCGTAGAGATTTTATATATTGTATAAAACGGTGCCGAAATAACAACGGAGATTCGCTCGAAATTCGGAATCTCGCGACGCACCACCTTTTAATTGGACGACGGAATATTATTAAAAGGTGTAGCACGATTATTACAAAACTATACGATATTATGCATCCGACGACGACGCGTACGGATGTTTCCAAACGTCAATTACTCGTATAATAAATTCGTGTTTACCTAATTAAATTATTGTGTACAGAACGATTTAATTTTTTTTTTTTACTAGTTTTACGACGATTTCACGGCCGCGGTGTTATATTATATTATATAGTAACTGATTGATTCTTGGATTTTCGTAACGTCCGTCACGTTAGCTATATCATTAATTACATACACGGAAATCGTAACCGAACGTACAAAATAACTGTGTTCGTCTTTTTACTTTTACCGCGTTTACTTTGGACAACTATATATGTTCTGTGAATCACTTTTTTTTTTTTTTGTATTTTTTTTCGAGTTTATAAGTAGATATAATATTATTTGTAAACAGGACGGATTCCTGGAAAATTAGGTTGGTTTCAAAAAAACCCGAACGAAAAACTACACACGACCCGTATTTTGAATGAAAATCGCGTTAATAAATGTTACGAGAAAACATTTATACGCGCGTCACATAATATCGAATCGCGGATACTTATAGAAACGGCCGTTATCGCGGCGACGACAATTGTTGTGGAAAAATTTCCAACCAGAGCGGTTCACCACACCGGCGGCCGCCGAGATAAAGTGGACGCGTCATAGCACGTTTTTTTCATTTTTTTCTTCGTTCTTTTCCGATTAGAATAAAAAAATTTGTCAGCGAAAGTACATATCTAGTGACAGTAAGTGTGCCGACTACGGCGCGCACAGATTATTTCACGGGGAACGTAGGATTTTTGTTTGTTTTTTTTTTTTTGTCGCATCACGTCGTCGACGAAAAAACAAAAAATAATATTCTTCGACGGGGTGCTGTGAACAGCGCGTATACATTATAAAAATATATTGTAATGCCCAAATTACGTTTCGATCGCACTATATCGTGGGCGTGTTAAATTCGTACGATATTATTATGTTCCGAGATTTTAAAAAGAATGAAAAAACACGTGTGTAGGCACGTGTGTAACGATGATTGTTCAGTGCGCGCAATAATAACAATTATCGTGTGGGTTTAGTCGATTTGTTTTCAGGTACATTAATGAGAGCACAACACTTTTTTCTCGTATTTTTTTTTTTTTTTTTGTTTTACTGATAACCTGATTTCTGTACGCGCGCGTCGCTCTAGCCACCGTAACAAAGCTACTATTTTCCAGCTATTTGAACTCCGGTCAGTTGATAACGCGCGCTGTTTAAAAAATATTATTACGTATACTTTTATGGCACCCACAACTCCCGGGATCCTAATTAATTAGGAATTAGTATTTAATATAAATATAAAAATATCTAATTCATTAATTAGAATTAATGAATAATTACAATACACTGTAGTAAACTGGTGTAGTACTTACTGGAATTTAACGCACTTTAGAAGAAAAGAGAAAAAATAATACATATTCGTAAGATCCATCATAACGCGTCCGTCGTTTGTTTTCACGCGCAGACTTTTCATCATATGTATTTTTCTCGTAATTTGAAACGTGTATTCTGGTGTTTTTAGATTCCGAGCGATATTGTTTTTTTTACAATCGCGTTTTTGTTTTTTCCATCTACAACATTTCGGGTAGCGCTCATATTCGTCGATTCCTCCAATGTTAAGGTTAGGTTAGGAACTCCGGCGGTACTTTTGTTGGGGCTTTTTTTTAAATTTTGTTTACTCTATGAGTTTTACCCGAAAAACCAAAAAAAAAAAAAATCGAAAATTTTAAGGGGAAAAATTTGAAATGTTCGTAATGTCGTTTCCCGATCGGAAGGAGCGTACCACTTCAATTGTTTGGTTGAATAGCACATAAAATTTGGGATTTTGGCTTTAATATTAAAGCATTTTTCGATATATTTTCTGAGTTATTCGTCGAAAACGACAGAAATCGCCAAATCAGAACGGCTCGACTATCGTTATAAAAAAAATCCACGTCGATATCAAACTTTTATGTACGGTATAAAAGATTGAAAAATTTTTTGCTAGATGACGTTACTTATTCGATATTTTAATAATTTTTAAAATTCTTTGTCAACTACAGTTTTTACCACGACGTTTACTAGTAGATAGAACTAAGCAGAAACGTTTTTTCCAAGACAATCGTTGCTTTTATATAACTATTAAATATAATACGTTTGAATCACAACTTCCAAACGCGCACTACAGTGATCTCGTCTTTTTAATTTTATCACTGTTTCGAATGTGTATAGGTACTCTTCTCGACGTTATTTTAAAACTGTGACCACGACGTATTTAATATCATCAATAATGAAAATTATAAATATTGGTACTTATAACTGTCGGAAATGTTTTTACGTTTTTCAAATAACGACATTATTATAGGTTTTCGATATTTCTTATCAGTTTACACGATACAATCTCTCCGGTTGTTATCTCTGTTTCTGACTTTTGTTTTTCAGTAAAACTTCTAGTATTTTCACAACAAACTAATATATATGTATAATAAATATAAATGTACCTAACCTAAATAATAATAAAAAAAAAATTATTAAGTTGATAAAATAATTTTGTGTTTACTTAAAAAAATAATCACTATAATTATTATTTTCCGATTATAATAGTTATTTGACTAAATTGATGTATGGTCGATGATTCATTATTTATAATTTCTGACTGTATAATTACGTTAACAATTGTTTGTACAAACACAATGATAATCATACCGCGTTATCATTCGATTACATTGTATTGTATTAATCTTTTTAATATTTAATAGTTTTTCAATGGTTTGAACAATATTATATAATAGAACCCTATTATTTATTCGTTATGAAATAAGAGCCGAATCCAAACAACGTTACATATTGTATTTTCATTGTGAATTTCCGGTTTTTTAAGATCGAAAATCTCGTTATTTAACGTAACAGCGAAAGGGGTTTTATACGTGATAAAATTATCATTCCGTACAGTACTATGAGTACCTAGTGAAATGTGCATTTTTTCCAAATACCTACTTAAATAATAACTATCGTACCTAAATACGACGGATATCTATTTATTCGTCAACTTTTATTGAAAATATACACTGTTCATCTACAAATAACATATAAAAACATAGTATAAAATAATACTAAAAAAAAAAAATAAAGTAACGAGGTTACGCAGTTAGTTAGTACAGATAGTAATTTTATTCGATTTCAATGTTCATCGACGGATATTAACACTTGTCTTATTTTTTATTTCAAATGATAAAACGTAAATTATTTGATTCAGTGGATCGTTTTAAAACATTTTTTTTTTTTTGATACATTTTTAACGTACTCGAGAGTTAACACCCTTAGAAGTTTTTGTTGTTCTACAACATACGAGTATATACATATATGTATACAGTTGAAACCACAAAACCTTTCTCGATTTCAAAAATATTTGTAACATCTGCTACTGTCCAGTATTAGTTTACAGTGTACGTTGTGTTAGTATAAAATATCGTGAAGTATATAATTAGCTGTTGGCTCTTTTGCATCAGTAATAAAATATGAAAACTAAAATTGCAAAAAACCTACTCAATTACTGCAGATTTTCAACAACATCTCATTGGTAAAAGTTATTTTTTTGCTATCGAAACGAAAGATATATAAAATATGCTCTTTTCACATTTTTTAAATATTACGGTGCGATGAAAAAATTATTTTGCGTAAGAGGGCCGTTAATTATAATATTGTAGAATGAACTGAAAATCCGAAAACTAGTATTTATTTTAAGCGAATTCGCATTTCAACAACAAAATTTTTATTAGTGCGAACACGCTGACTTTGCCGTACCTCTCTATATATATATATATGTATTAATTATACGATAAAGACGTATTGTCGTCGAACAGTTTGCTTGAAATAAAAACGATTAAAAAAAAATTTAACCATTTTCGGGTTTTCGTTTCGTTACGTGCGTATTACCTGTAGTTTTTAAGGGCGGAACAAGTTATTTTTTTCGTAAGAAACTATACCATGTACGGGGTATTTTTGAATTTTTTTTTTTTCGACGATATCTGTTTTGAAACGATATTCCGCCGAAAAGAAATATAATATATTATTGTTTATTTTATCCCGCGGCGGTAATCAGCTTATTAACCTCGTCGTCGTGTCATCTCGCTTTTAAACCTGATCCTCTCTGCACGGGGGCAATCGGTGCCCAGATGTTTTTCGATGTTTGTTGCTGCACAAAAAACAGTTTGTGTCAAACACATGCGACGCGTTGTTACTCAGATAAATTAAAATAATACCGCGACCATCTCGCTTTATGGCTTTAGAAAATCTCAAAACCTACGTTGTGTTCTTTTTATTTTAGATTCGTGTAACGAAGCACGTATGTTGGTTTTCACATGACGTGTGAGTTTTATATTTTTAACCACCGCGTAATCACGATAACTTCTTCAATAATGCGCTCTCCGGTTTTTAAAGTCAGTACCTCTAATGATAGGTACACAGATTGTGTATTATACTAGATAGTACTTTGAGAGGTACATAGATTTGCCCGTGAAAAAAATTTAAAAGTTACAGTCAAACAACTAAGCAAAAATTATGGAAAAAACGTTAAAAATTACTTGAAAAAAAAAAAAGAAAAGATTTTTAGCCATAACTTCCACCAATAATGATCGGATTAAGCTAAAACTTTCACATAACATTTAAATTTGTAAGACAGACAGATATGAACCTCAGCATCAAACTACCGACGTGACCTATAGAGTGAATCCAGGTTTTTTTGTTTTATTAATTTTTGTTGTTATTCTCGAGCTCAATATCGATTCAAATCAATATTATACACCGTAATATATTGTATTATATTATCCGTGTACCGTACCAAACATTAATTATTACGTGTCGATTTAATATTGTGCAGCTCCGCCTTCGTCCGTCGAGATTATAAATCAATTTTCGGATTCAAAATTGGAAGTGCGAGAAAACCACGAGATTACCATCGATTGCGTCGCTCGAAATTCAAGACCCGTTTCGAAAATACTATGGTTTCGGGGCAACGCTGAAATCAATCCCGGTGAGTACGAAATTTGCTGCTCGTACACATAATATTATTATTGGTATTATATTAACTTGTTTTATATTATAATATGTGATATTGTGTGAATCACAAAAAATAAGGGCGATCGCTCGCTTCACGCGGTGACTCATTGAACCGTTACGTAAAATCATCGGCGTGTCCACAAAAAGATAAAAATATTATCACGAATTAAGAAGTGAAATTCACATTAAAAATAATATATATATGTGTGTATTTCCAGAGCTGCAGTCGCTTTTTCTGGAAATCGGGGAAATTTAGTCAGGGAAATGTCAGTGAATTTCCTCGAATATTTCTTTAAGATCGAAAATGAATAAAAATTTATTTTAAAAAAATTAATCATTCATTTTTTCGCTAAAATATTTTCACAAGTCATAAAACCTGTAGTATTTTCAACTTAAATTAAACAGTTAGGAAAACAAATGATAAGAATAAAAAAATTCAATGATAAATAGTTTTGATTGTTGGTGGTTCCGTTTGATGACGACGAAAAATAATAAACATAGGTTACACTTTGCAACAATAGTAATCAAGTACAATATAGGTATAAAAAGTTGGATTAACGCAATAACATTTTCAACCGAATAAGATGATGAGTTAAAAACAAAAACAATTGATCAATCAAGTAAAAAAATAATTAATTTTTTGACTAGGTACGTAGTTGATGCCCAACTCTGGATGTAATAGAGCCTCTATTATATATCGTAGAGGCTTTACACTCATTCACAAAAATCAATACGCGTAACACCTTTAGAGCGATTATTTATTATCGTCCGAAATTACATAACGTTTTAAAATGAAACGTCGAATCGTACAAACATAATAATTTTATATTGTAATAACATCGTATTATAAAGAACCCACTTGCTCGCGTTTTTACGTGTCTCATACGAGACCGCTTAAATGAGTTATAAAAATGAAAACTGCAGCCTACGTACGAACGACCCAACGAAACGTTAATACGCGAGTTTATGTGTAATAAATCATTTTTCTTTTACGAAACGCGTGCTTAAACGCGATAGTTTTTGTTGCTCACAAAACATGTTTGGAAATCGTTTTGTGGCGAACAAAATTAATCGCTTTACAGATGTGTAAATTATTATAATTCACCTAACGCGTAGGCAGCAGCCGTATCTGAATTTTATACGAAGCGTACAATAATAATACGACCGTGCTCGAATCAACCGCGACGGTAGTTTTCGGACGCAAAAAAATCGTCTCATTGGAAAGTTTGGTGTTGCTATTATTATAAGATTACCAGTGCGGGTTTTTGGTTTTAAAATAATAATATATATTCGTAACGAAACTTTTTCAACTCGAGTACCTATTATAAATCCTCGGACGGTGTTCCGGTTTTGTTTGAAAACTTTCAAAGAATTCCGAGATCGGTGGTGAGTGCAAAAAACAAAATATTTTTTCAAATAATATTTTAGATTCTGGAATAAAAGTTGGGATTTATCGGCTTTTAATTTTATTTTGTATGAAAATTTTTTTTTGATATTTTCATTATGTTCCGAGTTACGTACCGAAAACTACAAAAATGGCAAAATCTGACATGAGCCATTCGCGGTTTAGTTTTTAGGCAATACAATTCAAAACGATGGTCGCGGAACAAGCGTATCAGAAATATAATACGGATTTGAAAAAATTGTTTCGAGTGATTTTGATAAAAATATTTTAGCTGCGTATAGAACTTTGAAACTCTCGAAAAATTTAGCAGCACGTACACTGGACTAGTAATTAACTCGCTCAGAATCGTTTTTTCGAAGGCATCGCGTTGCTTTCAGATAAACAAACACAAACACCACAACTTCCAAACCCGCCCAAAGCGTGAAAGCCAAAAACGGCCACTCCGTCAAACTTCTCACGCGACCTAGAGTGTGGCTTTTTTTCTTCCATCGAGCGATGAATTTCACCGACATCGATTTTGACTTGCACGATAGTGTGTAATATTAAACTACTTACTATTTTTTTTACTCGAAAAAAGGTTAGGTTTTTAAACCTCATCGTGTTAAACAGAATTGTCCCGTATCAAAGTCGTCACGTCGCGAACATTTAAACGGAACAATTATCGTGTGTAACGAAAAAATAGTCAAAAAATTTATTCGATGCGACATCACATCGTTACAAAAAATGTAAATCTGCAATTTTTTCGTTAACGCTCGATTAATAATAATAACGTTTCGCGGCGGGATTTTTCTCATACAAACGCTACATAGACAAACGCGCCAGTAACCCACACAGCGCGTCAATTACACACCTTTCTGCTGTAAAATCGATAATCATTGTTGTACCGTGCGCCAATAACTTACTACTACTTGTGCTGCGGCGAAACAAGTTCAAAACAAAAAAGATTTTTTTTTTTTTTTCGGCGAATTTTTCCGAAATCATTATTTTATTCGCGTTCGTATCGACCCGTCCACGACGGTAGTTGTGTACACACCACAATATTATCGTTGTTCGGCGCCACACGTTTGCCATACGTTCGACGAAAAAAGAACGCGATTTCTCTTATAACTCTTATAGCGTTTTTATTGTTTTCTTCTCCATGATATTTTGTTGTTCACTCGTCGTATTTTTTTCTCTTTTTATCTTTTCCAGGACATCGGTCGGAAGACGTGAGCGAGGAGACGGCCGAACGGACGAGATTAAAACTGTACACCGTCCGGAGCCGAATAAAAGTGACCGCCACGTCGGAAGACGACCGTGTGAACTATACGTGCGAGGCGCACCACAAAGCTCTGACGGATCCGCTCACGAGCACCGTACAGATAAGAGTTTTGTGTGAGTGTAAACAATGATGTACAAAACGTCGTTTCGGTCGCGCCGCCCATTGTTTCGTTATAATAATAAAAAGAAGAAATTAACGACGCGTTTTCCCGCGCGTTTCATGAAATTTTTATAAAAAAACAAACAAAACACCGTCGGCACAGACCGTTTGCGCCTAATGCAGTTAGGATATGTTATCCCGGCACGGAGGCGGTGGTGGTCGTGGTCGACGGCGGCCGAAGCGGCTTCTGAATTTTCTCACGTGCCCGTGTGTAAACGATACACGGACACGAGAAAAGACGCTGCGAGGCCTTGTAGCTCGGCCGAAAACTACATAGTAGAGTATTGACGGACGTCCAAAAATCTATATTAGTCTATTAATATTTATCTATATAGTTGTTTGTCGCATAATATTTTCTTCGCCCGAAGAATTCTCTATTTTTTTGGCGACTCGGGGGTACGCCTTAGCTGTTCGTAAATAACTGTACACATTACACGCGGAACCACTTGTTATTATTATGTTAGGTACGATGATACTACGCTCACGGGCGACGCGTTTTTTTTTATTTTTATTTCTTCACGAATCCGAATGCACGTGGTTATAAGCCACGCGATATAGTACGGGGGACGTTTTTCCCAATTTTACGAGTTTCACGTTTTTTTTTCGTTTCGTGTTAATATTAAATTTTCAATCGCGCGTTCTATTTTACACTATAAACGGGGTGTATTGTTCAGATTTTTTATCTTAAGCGCCTATCGATATAACTAGCAAAAAAAAAAAAAAAAAACATTAAACCGTTGGACACGTTTCGAATTTGTGTTGAGTTTCTGGGAACGAGTCGTGAATTTTCGGCGATCGGATTTCGTCGGGAAAAATTGTTTTGGAAAAAATCGTTTCGGGAAAAATGTCGCCCGAGAAGCGCGGAAACCGGGTACATTCGTGCGTTTTAATGTGAAAAATGATTTCGATAAAACGAAATCCGTCTTCGCTAACCGGTATGGTATCGCAGCAATGGAGGAAAAAAATGGTTCAATCCGCCAATATTTCGGTTAGCGAACGATCGGGAGACATCCAGTACTTATGTATGCTACGGGTAAACACGGACCAAACGAACGATTAGTGATGAAAAATGGAAAAATCGAATAACCGTACGTACGGTACGGCCAAAAAGGCGTTCAAAGCGTCGAAAAAAAATCGGTCGGAAAAAGATTCCGCACGCGCGACCGTCGCAGTAGGTCGACGCGATCGCGCCGACGAACACAGGCGGGTTTTAAAAAAAATAAATAAGTATCACATTACAGGCGCAAACTGTAACGTTTAACGCGCGCGATTTTACAATGTGCGTCGTAAAATTTAACGTTTTTTTATAACGTGCTGCAGTGACTGCGGCGGCGCGGTCGTAATAAACGTTACGATTAATCACGAGATCGAGCCAATACGCGCGAAAAAAAATGTTCACTTTGCTCGCCGCCTAACGCGATGAGCCGCCATAAAGCTGAGCTAAGTTCGTCAAAAAAGAAAAATCGCGAATATCACGCGTGTTTGGACGAGTATGGAACCGCTTTGAACGCGCGCGCATTACACAATACTCGTGTTTGCGCGTCTTCAGCAGCACGCTCCGAAATACGATATTGAAGGTTCGGGAATATTTTACGCGTGGATATCGTGCTGAACGCCGAAGCTTGCGGCGAGCCTACTTACTTACGGGGACAGTGCAGTTTGCGAGAAATGTGCTGAAATATTCGACAAAATACGTTCACGTAATACGTAATATTTTAACCCACCGAGGACGTCCGATACTTTACGATATCTTTTCGTTTTTTACTCGTCGGCCACTATGTTATGTACCATATGATACCGTCAAACGTCCACCCCTCGAGCTGCTCTTGCTGCTCCGCTCCAATCTGCTGGTCCTCCCCCGTTCACGGATTCCTCCTCTTCGGCACGTCTTAGTCGTTCGAGGTCGTCCAACGGGCCAACTTTTACCCTCTGGATTCTTTGACGTTACCAGTGTACGGTATTCTGACTACGCGGACGATGGACTGGCCAGCCCAACGGTGGTGGGCTTCTTCTACTCTGGACATCGCAATGTAGTTCCTCTAGTTATTTACTTTTTCTGTCCGTTCGGCGGCGGTTTTCTCGTCTTTTACCAGACGGCACCGAATCGGTGTTTGTTTCTCTACAAAAAAATATTACGCATTTCTTCTACTTCCGCGTTTCTGCTTCCGCGTGTAATATCGTTTTATAGGACGTACAACGGCGGCGTGCCTTTATACGGAACCCCTTTGAGAGCCCGCGCAGAGAAGAAGCATTCGTTTCCCGAAAGCGTTCGTGCTCCGCTACTTTCTTTTTGTTTTCGTTTTTCTCCGTCGACATACTTAAACTACTGCTTGACTCGGCTGAGCTCGCCCGCCCTTAATAGGTTACCTACAGTCCCGCTGTCTCTATTAGACGCCCGAATTCACACTGCACCTATTATTATTTGTGTAGAAAATTATAGGAAAACACGCGGAAAAGTGTCGCGAATACTTCACGAAGTAAAAATAAAAAATGTTACTTTGAACGAACGGTTCGTGTTTAGATCCGCCGGGAGTGCCTCGCATCGAAGGGTACGCGGAAGGCGACATCCTGGAAACGGGGCAACCGGTCAGTCTGCGTTGCGTGTCGAAAGTCGGCAATCCGCCCACTCAACTCTCGTGGTTCAAAAACGGGCAACCGATTCAAAACGAATACAGGTATTATATTTTTTTTTAAAAAAAATTTCGTACCAAATATCGTGTATATATAGTAAAAATTTCCACTGCTTATAGCACTATATATATATATTATTATGAAGTACGAACAGATTTACTTTGTTTTTGAAAACACGTATATTATGTTCTAAGGAAAAAAAGGTGTTCTGTACTACTCGGTTTGTATTTTCGTATGCGACGTCTAATTGGAACGGAAAACATGCCGCGAGAGTACACCACGATATTCGCTACCTACATACCGGTTAGGTTAGGTTATTCCGACGACGGCGGCTCCTCGATTTTTTCAATCACGATATCGGCAATCAATCGATATCATCGGAAACCAACGCGTTATTGAACTATTTTTCGCATACGAGTTTCGGCGTTTTTCGGCAGCTTGCGCGGAACAGCAAAAAAATTAATGACCGCGACGTGACGATCGCGCGTATTATAAATAAAAGTAGTGTATTTTTCTTTTTCGCGTTTTTTTTTTTTATATCTTCCCATTTTCTCTTTTGCGCGCACGCACGGTGTTTTATCGAATAATAATAATAATAATCGTGTCGTGTCGTCCGTACGCGGAATCGTATTTCAGGACGACGGAAAAAGTGTCGGAGAGCACGTACACGTTCGTAGCTAACGCGTCGGACAACAACGCGAGGTATCAATGCGAAGCGAAGAATTCAATTAGCCCGGTTCCTCAATACGCTGACGTCGTACTCTCGGTGTCGTGTAAGTGTTATATTTTTTTTAATTTAATTTTTTTTTTTTCGCCTTCTTCTCGCCATCTCCTCGCCCTCCGTTTCCGTCCGGAGCAATTAAAAAAATTCGTCGAAACCATGACCCGTCGTGTTTTTCACATTCCGAGCGTTTTTACAATGACGCTTTTTTTTTTTCGCCCCCCGCGATCAAAAGTCCCGGTGGAAAAACCGCGTTTTTTTAAAAGATACCGCGTTAGAAAATTATTTTTTGTGTTCTGAGGAAAAAAGAAAACGGCCCAATTTTCAAAACTGGTGCACCGTTCGACTCAAAACGTGTCAAAGGTACCGCAGAGTTTTTTCCATCGACCCTGTTTCGATGGGAAATTTTTTCGGGCGGCCGTGTATTTCTCGTGGGAGGGACAAATAATCGTATAATCACGTTTGTTTCTTACACGTCGATTTAGATTTTCGTTTTTTTTTTTTTGTGATCGCTTTTTCCAGAAGAAAGAGTGCTCGGATTTTAACGTTTGACACCTCAAAACATTGATCCGAGACGTTATTTGAAGCGTATTTTGATTGTTTTCGGAGTTACGGGCAAAAAACGGTCAGATTTTCGAAAGTGTTCGACTTGAAAATCATACACGTTTCATCAAGAAGGGTTCATCACCGTTCGAAAAATCGATCATTTTTAACAGAGTTATGGAACTTTTTTACGCTGTTCCGTAAAACCTCTAGTTATTAACGTTTCAGTCTCTTTAATACAATCCAAACAAGATAGTTTTTCGTCCGTAGATGGAAAAATTTAGAAAATTGCTTCACATGATTTTGGTTTATAGCCGATTTCTCGTCGTTCCGGGCGGCATTTTATGTCTTTACGGGGGGGGGAACAAATAATTACGGGAAACGTGTATATTTTTTTACACATCGATTTAGATTTTTTCGATCGTAACATCCAAAATAAATAAGCCGCGACTTTTACGTAACGCTAAATATATAGGAAAGATAATGTACAGATTTGATAAAAGTTTTTATCGTTAAATTTCTTTTTGCCCGGAAGTAAACTGATAGACAACTGACATCGGTCAGAATCCATCGTTGCTTTCAGACGCGAAATAATGCGTTTGAACCACAACTTAACCTAAACCCGCCCAAAACGTAATCCCCCGTCAAACTACCCGCGCGACCTAGACAAGGCTTTTTTTAATTTTATTCGATCCTCGCAGCAGGTACATACATAATATGTATCGAAAAAAACCTAAAAACGCGTGAGAAAACGGTTTTTCAACCGCAGATCGCGATCGAAACCGTTCGATGCCCCCCCGTACAAGCTCGAGTTTATTATAACGTAACTCGAATAAAAAAATATAGTTTAGAGGCGATCGACGACTTCGACCCATTCAATGAATGAGGCGCGTTTTGCAAAAAATCGAATCAAACAAAAGCCGATGTCACGTGGGTAGTTTGACGGAGTACAGCGAACGCTTTGGGCCGCGGGTTTGTCGTTCGAACGCGCGCTATTTACGTATCTGTAAACAACGATAAATCGTCGCCTTCGAAAACACGATTTCGAGCGATCTTAGTTGTGTCTATGTTGTATATAGTATACGTCCCGGCAAATTTTTGCGAGAATCGTTCTGTACTTAGCTCGAACATTTTCGAAATCGCTTGAAACTTTCGTCGAACCCGCGTTGTCCTCGCTATTTTAATATATATATAACGCAACAGTTTCAGCTTGTTCCCAGCATCGTTTCGGAAGTCACGGCCACGAAATCGAAACGTCAAAAACGCGTTTGCGCGTGATCGACGTTTCTCCCAGGTTTTATGGCCGTAACTTTTTTCAATTTTTCAAATTTTTTAGACCCCACAAGGTCAGAGTTCATAAACCACGGCTATCTCGTCGGAGGAGATTTTTTAAAATCGGAGCGTTCGATACGGGTATGCCCGCTTAAAGGTGTTCACGGTGAAAGAAAAACGAAAAAAAAAAAAAACATCGTTGTAATAACAACAGTCTATACACCGTTTATAAACGCAGGCGATATGAAAATAATTTATATTTTTTAAAGAGTACGGTTACATCACCGTGTTTCATCGTGTACTAGTGAGTTTTAACGACGGCTATTTGACGAATTTACCGTTTCTTAAAACGCGGTCTATTACAATATAATATAAAATACCCTTGACTTTGCGGGCCGCGAATTTATAAAGCGAAGGAACGTGATATTTTATTGTTTACACCGCACGAAACATCGTTACGACGATTTGCTGCGGTCGTTTTGCTCGCGAGAAGCGCTTTCTCGAGTGTTCGTTTTTGCCGCAAGTTTTTTGGCCGATGATGATTTTCGCGAGCGCGGCTCGCACAAGTTCGCCGAAACGTTCGTCGGTCGATACTTCAGATCGATATACATTTTAGAGATTTAAATTAAAGATTCAGATAGGTCTCGCGCTCTTTTGTGTACCGTCCACGTGGGCGCTGTGTGTGAAAAAAAAAAAAAACACGTACTTACGTTTTTTTCTCGGTTTTCTCTAAATACGTTATCCGATCGACCGAATGTTGATTTTAGACGGTTCGAGCGACGTGCACATCAAAGGCCCGGACGAGGCGAGACCCGGTGACGCGGTGAACCTGATCTGCGAGACCGGCCGCAGCAATCCGCCGTCCACGGTCAAGTGGACGGTGGCCGGAGAATCCGAACTGCTGAGCACCTCGTCCACCGTGATGGCCGCGCCGCAGTCCAGCTGGATAACCAGGTCCAACGCGTCGTTCGTCGTGCCGAACGATCGGCGGTCCGTCGTGGCCACTTGTCAGGCGGTCAGCAACAGCCAGTACGACGAGCCCGTGACGGCCGTCCACAAGATCAACGTGTTGCGTGAGTAAAGTTTTTTCTATCTTATTTTTTTTTCCCCCATGTTTTTTAGCAACGTTCAGTCGATCAAAAACGTAGAGAAATGCACTGTATATCTCGTCCCGTCGGTGGGTAACTACATACTGCAGCGCGAACGACAGATTTCTCGTGCAGGATTCAACCGGACCCATAAGACGTTGAAATTTTCGATAACCCTAACCGGGAACCCGAATGACACGACGTACTGTGCGGCACACAACCGGAACCCTTCGTTTGAACAGTTAAAATGTCTGCTCACCACGACTGCCGTTTTCACCGAGAACTTGCGCTCGTGAATGCTAAAAAAAAATTGTAAATTTCAAGTTGTATGTTTGACTGGAATTCTTTTTCGAAACTTTTACGGCTCTGGGCGTTTCAACAATAGATATATATTTATTCAATATTCGAGGGAGGCGTTGAATAGTGAAAAAATAACGACGAAAATCGTTTTAACGTTTCGAGTGGGAATTTTCGAAATTTTCAAAACGTTTTTAACCTTGCACCACTGATGTCGTGGAGAACTGCGCAAGAAGATCGGAGAATTTAAAACTACATTGTGTCGAAAAACCCCGTCGGCAGGGCCTACAAGTGAAGGTTTTTCGAAAAAATTCGACGATGCACAATTTTAAATACGTATTTTATTAGTCCGAAAACAAAAGTCAAATCGGTTCAATCCGATGTCGCTGTGCCACATACAGAGTGTAAACTCTGATCGGCGATTAATACTTAATTTTCTCAAAAACTACTCCATCGCGATTTAGGAAAAATCGGACGATATAAAACTTCAATCGAACAGATTTCAAACGGAAATCGTACATCGGTTCAACCGTTTTTGCTGTGTAAAATTAATAAAATTTCATACTCGCCACCGCGCACGATTCCAATAGGTGACAACTTCAAATTCGATTTTCTCAAAAACCGTTTGACCGATTTTGACTGCAACTTCGAACATTTGTTTTCCAAAAACAGAAATCGGTTCTTCCGATGATCGTCGCCACAAAAAATGTCCATACGTACGTACATAATTTGTATACTAGGGTGGTTCTCATTCGGGCCATTCGTGAATTCTCATCTTCTACTTCTACTTAATGTGCCGTTTCGAATGCTGACGATCATCATTGGCATACCATAATTTTGTTAGCGGCTCTCCGCGGGAAATAAATCAATCTAAGCATAAAAACCAAGCATTGTATACAGACGAATTTTTCGCGATAAATTAAACTACAAACCGCTTCGACTTTTCGGTGAGTCCATACGCTTCCCGCTGAAATTGTACTTGTTCAATTGGGTTTTTTTTTTTTTTTTTCAAAAATATTAATAATTTAATAATGCGTTTTACGCGTTTTACGCTAATACCGCAGCGACGTGAAACCATTATTTGGGTTAGAAGCTTCGGACTAGTCTCAATTTTTTTTTTTAAATAGAATTTTTTCCGTCAAGATGAGGATTCAAGAATAAATAAGAGTCATCTTAATGCATACATATCGGTATATATATATATATAATTTTTTCAACATCGGGTTGTTTTGGGGGTCGGCGAAAATACGAAAAAAATTGCCCGAAAATCATCGAATCGAATAGGTTTATTTTTTCTATAGACATCTATCTACCTACAGAAAAACCTTCACTGTGTAAAATTTAAAACACAAAGTAGTCAATACGAAAGAGCGTTGTACAAATCGTTACGAATAGAAAATCAGCCTATACGAGCGTCGATACACTCTATAGTAGACGAGAATTAAGAATTCGTTAAGCAAATACGACCATGTGTAGGCAGTTTGGTGTTTGGAGTAATTATGACAGCTGTGTATGGGAGGCAGAGCGAGAGAAAACGGTTGACGTTTTCTTAATAATAATAAAATATACGTCGTAGGAGTTAAAAAAAACCGGGAAAGTTACAGGAAGGCCACTTAAATAACGTGCTAGTCATCAAATGAATAATCATTTTTATTAGCCGTCACCTACATGATAGTTTTATATTAATAATCGTACTTACATTGAATGTTGTCGGCGTACCATATTATACACACAGCTTGACGTGATCGTATCGCATTGATAATATTATTTGTTAATTAAAAATTGTGCGCTTAAAACGGGAAAGATTACGATATTTTTACATTACGAAGTGAAACGTTTCGAATAAATCGACTGCGAACGAATATAAAGTCGATTGGTTTAAAAAATTACGAAAACCACACAAAAACGACGCTCTCGCCGCACTCAAAACCCGCGACGTATACGCAACGCCCACTCCGTTTCGGACAGCCCGAAACGGTATTATAATACAATATAATATACTAAAACAAACAACGACGTTAGTTCGTTAGTTTGATTTGGGATTATATTGCGTTCATCGAATTTGTTTTAAATTTTTAGCGGTCGAGTATGATTGCATATGAAGTTTACCTGTAAATGTGTTTGGCTGGCAAAGTCAACAACTTTTTTCATCTCGTTAAGTCACGTTGATTGCGAAAACCCAAAATTCAAGTAAAGTGTTATAGGATCAGTTTTTCATTTATCAAAAAAAAAAAAAATAACCAACTCAACATAAAATAAAAATAATAGTTTGTATTTTTAATTGGTTTTGTACCAAGTAATACGACATTTCTCTCTTTTTGAAAAAAATTGTTCGCTTTTTTTTTTTTAGTTTTCTTCTTCCCGATACTACTTTTTTTTTTTTTACAAATAGTTTTAAAAAAAAATCATTTAATCGTCACTTTTTGACTTGACGCGTTAAATTTACACAACAACAAAAAAAATAACCAAGTTAAATCTAACTCTAATTTTTAACGAGTCAACACCCCCGAAGCCTTGCCTGTACGAACATAAATGTTTGCAATCGCGACCGCTAAACTCGAACGGTTCGAGAACACGACATCGTAATATTCGATTCGTATATCTGTTTATAAATACTACATAATCGCGATTTTTAACGGAAATATGAATGTTTTCAAGACGTTTCCACGGCTTTGCAGTTTGTGCACATACACGAGAGTGTGTATTATGCTCATACGTTTTTCACTTTACTGTGTGTATACCAGCTGTTAAAACCTGGGAAAATGTTTAATTAAGTATCGTAAAAACGTACTAATTGCGCACAGTAACGCGTGTTTAAATTACCGTAATGTTGTACACGCATACTGACTGCTGCAGGGTGTGTACAATAATGATAGGTTTGTTTCTGATTTTTCCAACCGCACCGTGAAACGTGCCCCGCGTGAGTAAAATTAATAGAAAGAGACGCTGTTTTTGATGACCGACTTCGAAAAATAAAGACGTTCTCTGTTCGACTGAATGTTTTTTCTTGTTACTCCGTCAATTATTATGAACACGGGTGATTCTTTTTTTTTTTTTTTTATTGATCGGTGTCATCACACTCCAGATGTGGTCTCGTATAAATTTTATCGAAATCGTTCCTACGATCGTTTAAAAACGATTTGTCCATGGTTGTAACGATCGCGAGACATTTAACTGTAGAGATTATGAAGTAACGAAAACATTTTAAATAATACCGACAAAAAAAAGCACTAAAAAGTATATAATATAAGTATTCGAATGAAATTTTTTTCACTTTTTTTTGAAGTTTTTTCATTCTGAAAACACGGTTCTCGTTTTAATGTTTTTTACAAGATAATATTTTGTTGAAAATTCGTATTTATAAGGAAACTAAATAACGATTGAACTGTTGAAATCGTGACGATCGATTTTTAACGGTCAGAAAAATCACGCGAAAACTTTTTTACTCGCCAAATCTTCCAGTGGCAACAGTGCGTGTTGGGTATTGTTTTGTTCGATTTATCCGGGTCTAGCGAAAAGATCGCGCGATGGAAACGCAAAATGATGTTTTTTTTTTTTAAAACGAAACGTTCATCGGCACCATTGTGTTCAAAATACATTTGTGTGCTATTAAACGAACGCCGAATCGCTATCACGAACCGTTCTCAGAACGAAAATCGGAAAAACTCAGTATTGTATCAGAAAATCCGTGTGAACGACGTCGGTGTGTCCATCTTACGCTTTTTCGTCTTCACTAAATAATCGTGTACATACGAATCAACACGGTCGAATAATACACGTGTATTATGTATTTTGTGTAGTACGTTGAACAGAAACGCATTCTGTCGATCGTACAACGCGGCCGCCAGATGTCTCACACCGTATAAAACAAACGGATTTATATAACGTACCGCAGTACGCGACAGAAATATTGTTGGTTTACGAATATTATTATTACGACGGTGAATACATCATAGTGGTCGCACGTATATCGAATTACACGTTTTAAAATCGTCAAAAAAAAAAAAAAACCCCCCGAAACGATATTACACCCTCGGAGCTGATATTATATTAAATTCATCCTTTGACCGTTTCACCTATTGATTTCAAAAATATACGTATACATATAACATTATGATTGCAATTGGTGCGCCCACGCGAGAGATCAAATATCTATGGTGTAAATTTGTGATAATGAAGTATACCTACTATTTTATTGTGACGGTAATAATGCTGTTACATGTGAAATGTTCATAGTCGCCGTGAAATTATAACCGAACTGTCGTGATACAGCTACGGTACCGCTTCGTGGTTTGTAAACGTTTTATAAGATTACGTTGATCGTCAAAACCAACTGCTGTATCGACAACAAAACAAAGATACTGAGAAAAATCTCCGGTACAAATGTCCAATGGCGACTACGAAATGAGAAACAACGGAGAATCGGGTAATCTTTATGAGGAAACTACCGTTACCCTGAAGAATACGAGGACAATGGTTGGGCGGGGCGCGTATGGAGGTCGGAAAGAACGAACGGTTCAATAACTCTGAAAATAAGCTACAACGCTAAGAGACCTCGAGGACGGCCTAGGCGAAGATGGATGGATGGATAGAGTAGGTACAAGAAGACACGAAACTTCCGAATGTAAGGAACGCAGAAGAATGTGCAAAAGATACGAATGGCCGGAGACAACGTTATGTGGTTGCGGCGATCAAAGGCCTGTAAAAGCCCAGAAGAACAAGAAGAAAATAAACATTTTTATGATATTTTGTCACATTTTGACGAACCGTTTTTGTATAAATCGTACCGGATTTTAAAATAAAACCATACAAAATTAAACAACGATACATATATATATATAAAAAATAATCATAAACTACGAGTATATATAATATATATACTCGTAGTTCGTGATTATTTTTTTTTTTTTTTTTTACACTCGATATCATTTTTTTTTGTTTTGTATCAGATAGGGTTAAATGGTTAAATGGTTGATGAAATAAAAATCAAAAATACAGAACGAAAATAAAATCCGAATACCCATTTATATCTTTTTTTTAACGCTACGATCGTTTTCGAGGGATAAATCCAAATCAACCGACAAGATACGAAAACGAATCGCGTTCATTTCAAATGAATCTATGGGGGAAAATAAGACAACGCGAGTTCATTACCTATGTCAAAATTTAAGTTTCAAATCCATATTCACACATTAGCTGTAATAATATGCAGCAACTACTTACCTAGTTTTAAAAATGTTTGCAGTATCGGATAATATTTATTATACCGTTAGTGGATTGTTTTTGAATAATTCAGCGCTCGTTTGACTTTGTTCGCGTGGAGACTTTAATGCATCTGTTGCGGAAAATGATATATCTATGACGTTTTTTTTTTAAATTTTTGTTCGGAAGAAAAACATTTAAAATAGTAGTACGTTTTTCGTTTCGCGGCCAACGACGATCAACGGTTACGTCGGTCGTAGAAAAATGTTGATTTTACAAAATATAACACAATTTCTCGATTCAATATAATTTTAACGGGTGTTTCGGACTTACACATAATTTTGTTAAGTACATACAGTGTGTTAGGTATAAGTATGCGGTACAAAAGAAGTGATTAAATTTTACTATTCTAATACGTTTCAGACTCCCCCGGAGCGCCGATCATAAGCGACTACTCGTCCAGTGATTCGATCCCGGCCGGAAACGTGTACAGACTGTCTTGTCTGTCTACGGGCGGCAATCCGCTGGCCTCGATCGCGTGGTACAAAAACGATAAAAAGGTAAGGAAAAAAAAAATGAAATTAATTCAATGTAGTCATAATGCAAATAATAATAACGATAACCGATAGGTATGTACATATTAACTAACGACATTCTTCGTGTAATCGTGCGCTTGAACTGCAGCAGTAAACTGGCGCAAGTACCAATAACTTTTAATATGTATTATGCTTGAGTGTAACGAGATTGGATTTACGCTACGTACGAAATTGAGAAAAAATAATCAATAATTTCCTGCAGGTTCGTTTTGCATGTTTTAAACATCTAACGCGTCGTTTTGTTCACGCAACGTTATTGGAAAAATATTGTCATCGCAGAACAGTCGAGGGGTGTTAGGCCCGCGTGCCCGAGATTTTCATGGGGGCCCCGGTATTTAAACCGAAAAACTAAAAAAACAAAGGGTTTTATGGTGTTTTGAAAATCCGAGCCTCCGTGAGCACTCTTCAAAGTACCCCCCCTTCTAATGCACAAAATGAACATGTATTATTTGGATTTTTGAACGAAAAACGTCTGTTTTCTTACAACTCGTATACTGCGCGGGTGTTTTAAATGAGTAAAAGCTTATAATATTTACTCGAGTATTTGTATGTATCTCTAAAATTAATTTTCAAATCTACACTCCGGGTAACGATTTTCTCTCCACGAAAAAAAAGAAGAAAAAAAACGGTTTCATACTGTCAACGTTTTTTGTCGGTAGGGTTCAAGCGTGTGGGTTTCAAAGTGGACATCTGATTATCCTGGTAGGGATGAAAAGGGGGCCGAGGAAACGATAAAATATTATTATACGATTTCGACCCAAAACATAATATAATACGGCATTATTGATCGGACGATCTGTACAGTTAATGTTACGTACATCGCGGCGATGACTTTGATTCACTGCAGCAGACGACCACAGACCATAAATCTCTCTCTGGAGAATCCACGAAAACGTTATATTTTACGTATATATATATATATATCCATCACAACAAAGAAAATATATAATAACGAGAACTCGCTATTCATCTAGTACGAGCGGTTAAATGATTTTCAATTAAAAATATTGATTTGGTATGTATAGGCGAGGTACATTAGCTGGCGAACACAAAGCGAGTAGTACACAAAATACTGTTACGGTACGTTTATGGTGTTTGTTGTATACGGTAATTTATATCAAAAAAAACATTTTAAATCGACCACGCCATGACGTAAGGTCACATTATAAATACTTTACGTAATAATACGCGTTACATGAACTTGAAATTTTTCACCGCGGACGCACACCAAATACCCCTAGGTCCGTACTATACCTACGATCGTTTTCATCAAAACCGTGGTTCGTTCCGATCGGATTTTAATGTTTTTCACGCGTTTCGATTTATAAAACTCGCTATACGAACTCGCTTCCGTTCCCGCGCATTAATCGCCCGTTTGTACAAAATACGAATATAAATAATGTTTTTATAAAAACGAATCGAGAGAACTTGTTTATTATTATAATATTACGCACATTAGAGACGTATCAAAACATAACTACATTAGGCAACGCTTCGCACTGCGAGTAGTAGAGGCTCTGGGGGTATCGCATTATGATAATAAAATCGGTAATCGCTCTAGGTCGCGTGGGCAGTAGTAGTTCGACGCTGTGGGTCACACATGTTTTGGAAGGTTTATATAATCATCCAGAATCATCCGGACCATCTACTGGGCGGATTTTTTTTTTAAAATGTTTTATTCGGATACCAAATATTGTTTTTTATACAACAAATTAGTGCGAGTCGCGGATTTTTTTCGAAAAATTGTCAAAGTTTCTCCAACGTTAAACGACTAAATATAAAAATTGTGACTGTTGGAAACCTTGTGTTCAAAACTTTTGGTAGAAAATTTAATTTTTCATCGAGCAAAAAAAAAAAACGGAAAATTTTAAAGTTAATCGGCTCGACGATTTTCGACATTTCTTGAAATTCGGACCCGTGTCTTATCGATTTCGATATGTTACGCGAGAGTCTTACTCCGATCGTTGTCGTCGCGTGGAATTTACGACCAAACAAAATCTCGCGATATTTTTAACGTTCTTTCCTCGATTTTCGCTTGGTTTTTTTTTTTACGTTTGAATCTCCCCAAAAGTACCCCGCCGTCTGTGTCGTCCGCATATCGTTATAGAGGTACTGAACTCGCTGAAAACCGCAGTGCGTTACACTGAACAAGTTATCGCGCACAATGGTAAAAAATAAAAACGTCGTGTAAAAACCGATACACACATATTCTTCGCTACACTCGGAATCTAATATATACACACACACACACACAAAACGTACGTGGTACGCACGCGCGGCTGAATATCGTAATTTTTTTTTTTGTTTTTTTTCCCAATCTTACGAAAGTAGGCAAACGGCCTACAACCGTAAACTCCTACGTGAAACACGTGCGTTAAACTGTACTGTACGCCCCGTGCTTGGATACACCGCCTGTCCGCGACCAGCACTCGTACTCGTATATACTCGTATAATATACTGTGCTGTAATTAAATAACATATATATTATATACATTGTTGTGTGGAAATGAAGGTGTTATTATTTACCTCGTAATATTTTATGCTCCGACGTGTGTTGTGTTGCTACCGACAACAGTTTTTTGAAGCCATCATCCGTAAATACGACCCGTCTGTGCGTACCGACGATGCCGCTGTAGTATTATTATGTCGCGCGGATTCTTTCTTTCTTTTTTTTTCTTTGAGACTTTGGCTCTGTCTTTCCGCAGATTCGCCTCGAAATTTCCCCAACACTCCTTCCGTCTCACTCTGGCCTCCTACGTCGTTTATTCCGACCGGTATCTTTCCTTTGAGTCTCGGTCGATCTCGGTCTTCCGAGCGCTCGTTCGCCTTGTTGTTCTCCCGTGCCGACGTCTCTCCGCTCGTCACGATCACATCCCCCTCACACGCACACAATTCTCAACCGTTTACACCGACTTCTTCGGTTGTCGATTGTCGTCCGCCGTGACCGTTATTTTAAACTGTGTGAAAGAAGAGCAAAGTATTTCGCGACAAAATAAATTGCGATGTTTCAGGTGCCATCGACCGTGACCGTGACGCCCGGCGAAAACTCAGTTTCCGCGGAACTGTCGTCGGTGGCGAACTACGCGGACAACGACGCCACGTTCAAATGCGAAGTCAGTCATCCGGCGTTGCCGGTTCCGTTGACGAAAACTCAGAAGCTCAAAGTCTCATGTGAGGATGAAAACGAACTCGTTTCGAATATGTAGATTAGAATGTTAACGATTCGGCCGGCGAGCTGTGGGCGACGTGCTAAATCGGCGGTGTGGTTTTATTTTTTTTTAAATTACGAGAAAACGATCGCGTAAGACATTTTACAGAGCTGAAATGAACAGGTTTTTCGTACTTCGTTTTTAACCATATGCATACGATATGTATGTACACCGCGAAGACGCGTTTTAGGACGAACACGACGATTGAGAAAACGTCGAAAACGTTAGCAAACATCGTGTGCATCAGTGTTGTATTTTAACTCGAAAGTTTAAAACCGTCGAACCGAAGAAACGTCGTCCTCCACCTCGCGGCACTTGGGTTATACATAATGCGAAACCGTAAAAGAGTTACAAATATCGTACATAATGCATAATAATCGGAAAGTGCCCACGTATGTGCGAGACACATGGCGGATCACGTGGGGTCTCTGTTTACTACTACGTACTCGCTTAACAACGGCCTACGCGTCTTCGGTCGATTCGCTTAAGTACATATTGGTAGGTGAATTGCGTCGATTGAACCTTATATAATATTACTGCGACCGCGATAGTAACGCAATGCAAATTAAAAGATTCAATCGAATTTTTTTCTTTATTTTTTTTATTTCACTTATAATTCTAATTTTTATGTTTACTTATATATTTTTTTTGCGATCGACTTACCGATAACAAACGTACCGCGCGTGGTGTTTCCGGTAGTGAAAACATATGGTACCTACTACTACTATTCTTCGCCAAAGACATCAGTACAGCTCGTATGTACTATATTTACAGGCACTCCGCGCGTTCATTTCGAATCGGAATGACGTATTGCACAAAAAAAAAAAAAAAAATGCGATTGTGTTTTATGAATATTATAATATAACGGTTTTTTATTCCCCGAAATCATTGGATGTTGAAAATATTCTACAAAGAATACGTTTCTATAGTGAACGCGGTTCCTTCGAAACTGCGCAGCGGTGTTGGATAAACAGTACCTAAATTCACGTGAGATTCCACGAAACTATAATAACTTCACTCGAGGAAAATTAAGATTTTAAAAAAAAAAAAAAAACATTTTTTGCTGTCCGTCACACATGAGAATGTTATCGACAACAACGAATATTTCTCTATTTGTACACAAATGTTTTACGAGTAAAATACCGACAAAATGCAAAAAAGTTTTAAATTTTTTTTTCAGCGCCTGTTTCAGGTACTATTTTTGTACCCGTGCGTTGAATAAGCATACATTTTCTTCTTCTCTCGGCACGTCCACTACGCGCTATGTATCAAAAATTATGAAAATACCACATTTTATCGATCCACCGATATTGGTCTTAAGATTTTTAACAACGGCGTATCGGATTTCGTTAGAATCGCGTACAGTTATTTTTCTACGCATAATTTCGAAAATCATCGTTCTGTTGCCTCGGGAGTTTTTATAACAAAAACGTATCGCTGTACCTACTGTAGAACTGAAAGAAAGAAAAATGCGTTCAAAAAGTTTTATTCGGTTTTTATTGTTAAATTTGGATTTCACCGGGACGTTTACTTGACAACCGAGATCGCTCGGAATCGTTTTTTTTTTTTTTTCTGTGATCAAAAACGTTCTAGTAGCAAAACTGCACCGATTTTAACGTACGATACCTCAAAAGATGGACAATTGATCCGAGACGGTATACTTTATTTGAAGCGTTTTTTGAAATTTCGATCGTTTTCGGAGACAGTTCTGAGGAAAAACGGGTCAATTTTTTGACTTGAAATTTATACATTACACGTCCTATATTGGTTCACACAATTTTTACTTATAGCCGATTTCACGTTGTTATTTTGTCGTAAAACTCGCCGTTCCGGGCGGCCGTATTTCTTACGGGGGGGCGGGGGGGGGGGGCAAACGATTACGGGAAACGTGTTTTTTCCACGTGGATTTAGATTTTTTGTTGATCGTAACATTCGAAATGAAAGATCGGACCGAGCTGAAACCTACTAGAATACACAACACCAAAAAGATACGGTTAGGACTAGAGTTTTTTTTTAATCAATGTTAAAGTAATGTGTTTTTACCGCGACGTTTTACTTGACAACCGAGATCGCCCGGAATCGTGTTTTCGACGGCAACGATTTATCGTCACGGACACTTTAAACAACGCGTTTGTTTGGACCACCCACAACTTCCGAAACAGTGACCCGCCCAAAGCGTGATCGGTACTACCCCCCGTCAAACTGTACGTACGACAGTAAAAACGTTTCACTCTTGCAGTCATGCCCGACCGCCTGGACGTCAAACACGAGCCGGCGCACCTGAAGCCGGGCGTGCAAGCCACGCTCACGTGCGAGGCCACGTCCAGCAGCCCGGCCGTGAAGATGCTGTGGTTCTATCAGGGCGCGCGCGTCACCGACGGCATAACCGACAGCTTCACCAAGCCCGGGCTGTACGGCGGCAAGCTGTCCACGGTAAAGCTGACCGTGAACGTGACCGCCGAGACGGACGGATCGGTCTACATGTGCCAGGGTCACAGCAGTCAGCTGCAGAGGAGCGTGCACAAGGAGATCACGCTGAACGTGTACCGTGAGTGTGTACCGTGTCGTAACACGGCTTTGCAGCAGCCGATCGAGACGACGGCGATCGACGATTTTCGTGACGCCAAAACTTTGTGGGGGTGGGTGGGTTCCCGGACGGTTTTTTCGTCGTAAAAATACAACGTTCGGAACAAACGTGACGTGGCCCCGAACGAAATTTTATTCGTTTGATATAATAATATGTGTGACTGAGAAGTCGTGGGAAAATTCAAAAATTTCGTAAATAAAACGATCGCGGGACGAAAGTGGTGTCGTTTCGGACCCTTTGTCCGGGGGACGACCCGCAAAACACGACGTGACGTCGACCGCGATTGGTCGGTCTCGCCCGCCCGGTCATCTTTTCTGCAAAACTATCATTACCTTCCGGATTCGAAAATTATCGATTTTGAAAATTCGCCGTTAAACCTAACAACAACAATACTCGGCGGTGCACATTTTTCTCTCTTTCTCTCTCTCTCTCTCTGATTTTCGACCGAACTGTCCGCATCGTTTTATAGTTTGTTCGCCACTACAATATAGGTCGAACGCCCACATTATACGTACACCGCGATTGTTCTTCTGACCGTATTGAACACGTTTCTTCGCAGACAAACCGATCTTCGATCCGCACCGGGAATCGATCACGGCCGAGGAAGGGGACGACACGTACGTCGCGCTGCCGGCGAAGGGACGCCCGTCCCAGATCACGTACAGGTGGTTCAAAAACAACGAGCCGCTGTACTCGTTGGACGGCCGTCGCGTTCGGGATTCCACCGTAAACGTGACCGGCGTGTCCCGCGCGGACTCCGGGAACTACTCGTGCGAGGCGAGCAACGCCGAAGGGTCTTCGACCGTTTGGTTCGTCCTGTCGGTGAAACGTAAGCACTGCGGTAGTTCTTTTTTGCTCGTGTCTGTACAGGAAATCAGTCGTTCGGTCATCGCGGTCGAGGTAATATCGATTCGAGTGTTTTTTGTTTTTACGACCGTCTCGAGACCCGTGTAAGAATTCCGATATGTTTACGGGACGAACACATAGTCGCTGCGGACGATACCCGCGAAAGGAATGGAAGGACTTTCGTAAGAAGGAAAAAAGAGACGAAAGACGAGTAGAACGTAGACAACCGTTTCGGTTAGAAGTGTGCTTAGTGGTTTTTAACGGCGATAATATATCACCACGACGAGAAGCAAGAAGAAAATAAGTTGCGTTTTTACTTGTAAGAAAATTGATTCACGGACGAATGAGAAACGTTTAACGAAATTTCGGAAGAGGTCAAAACGAGATCGGTTCGTTTTTTGCCGATCGATTATTTTTTATGTACACTCGTTCGAATAAGTGCGCAATTTTCGGTCACAGTTTTATACGTTTTTCAATCTAAAATCGTGTTTGGTCGTCATTATCGTTATGTATTACTGTCGGTCGCGATGGCACGGATTTATAGAGTTACGGTTTTTTTTTTTCTCCTCCTCCGAATAAGATATCAGTCGATACGCGGATAACGTATTATGTTGTTGGTCATACTTTCGGAAGTATTATGTACGAATCCACAGTAGACTTTTCAGACTAAACGTTTAATTGATATTTATGAAAAAAAAATATACTCTGCTAATCCTGATAAGCGAACGTACAACGTTCTGTACGTGTTATAGTGAACGTCCCAAACAGTTGAATTGGAACAGTTTGAAACGGTAAAACTGCGAGACACTTCGGCACGCGTCGTTGGAATTTATGGAAACATAAAACACCGCGATTTTCGTATTTGTTGACCGAAATTGTATATACACCCGCCGTTTACGGTCATTTTCTTACAAAATCGACTGAAATCCATATTACGTACCTATCGGGGGTTTTATTTTTTCCAGTAATCTCGTTTTATTCATTTTTTATGTTGTTTTTTTTTTTCGCAGACAAAGCGACCATCACCAACACGTCGGTCGACGTCGTAGCGGCCGAAGGTGAGAACGTTCAACTCTGGTGTCAAATCGACGGGTTCCCGTTGGACCCGGAACACATGAGTTGGACCCGTCCGGGTTTCCTGTTCGAGAAGAGTCACAGAACGTCAACACTGCTCAAGAACAACACGTCGTACTTGACCATCTTAAACGTGACCAAATTCGACAGCGGACTGTTCTATTGCGTCGCTAACAACGGCATCGGAAACGAATCGTCACACCCTGTGACGTTGATTGTGGAACGTGAGTAATTCATTTCGAATATATACGTGGCGGGTAAAAATATTTAAGTGTGTTTTTTTTACGTCATAAAAAAGAAACAGTTTTCAGTTAGACCGACGGAATATAGTCAACGAGAACCGTTTCAAAAGATTTCGAACTTACAAAAAGAATGTCACGTACATCTTGCTACGTACCTATATATATATATATATATATTATAATACGTACATTATAATATTGACGACGTTTGTGTCTGATTCGTTCACGTTCGAATGAATAAAATTCTATTGTTTTTCATGAGAATTCCGTGTAACGTACAGATTATAATTATTATGAAAATAGTTCCACTAACGTATATAAATAGTCGGTTAGTAACGATCGCTCGGTTAAATTTTCTCTAAAACCATCTCTGACTATGCGGTAAAAGAATAACGAGACTTCCCGCATCAAATATCGTACATTACGTATGGCAGAGTAAAAATGTAATCTCGGCGGCATTGCGTAAGAAATACAATTAAATTGTTGTGTTTTTATAAACGTATTTAAAACAAATATATATATATATATATACATGCGTATATTTATGCGTTATTCGTGTCAATATAGATAAACCAGATATTCTAACGACCGACAACAAATCGAAAACTGCTAGCAACGCTGGAACGTCGGCAAAACTTCGTTGCCTGGCGGTGGGTGCTCCGGCCGTTCGATTTTCTTGGGAACGCGATGGACTCAACGTGACTGACGTATCGGAAAAATACATCGTAGAACAGAGACAAGTGAGCGTGCTGATTTTAGATAGCATTTGTAATTTAAACGTCGATTCAACAAATTTTTGTTTATTTCATTCGTTAAATTCAAAATTCCGTGTGATAGTTTCACCGCGTAGTTGATTATAATAATAATAATACACGCTTGCATAAAATAATGTGTTAAAATCGTATGTGTTCAACGCGAATTCATTCACCGTGTCGGCATAATATACTGCGCGCGAGTACGGTACGACTATATTGTGTAAACAAAATAATATGCGCGCAACTTTTCATTTGAAGAAATCGTTCGAAATACTGTTTTTATTTTTCGTCATCTATACGTACGAGACACATTAGTTAATATTCTATTTTATTAAACATACGGGATAAACCCTTTAGACATAATATCATATATACATTACACGTATATAAACACGGTGCTTGTACAATTTAAGACACAAATGTTTGAATTAGTAGCTAGTAGACGGTTATTTAAATAATTAAAACATTGTGATTTACGCGCAACGTTTTTGTCGATTTCCCAAGATATTACGTTCTTATTATTTTTCTTATTCTCGTATGTTATTGAAGATATAGTTTGTGAGTGATTCGCAAACTAGACGCCAGTGTAGGTAGCTAGCAGTGGCCTATATGCTTAAAAAAAAGGGGGAAAATAATTTTGAACCACACAGCGAACCGTGTGGGGAACTAAAAATTATAATTTCATCATAATCGGACGTGTTTTCATACGTTTTTTCACTAATATTTACTGCGGTGTTCTATTAGCGGTAAAAATCAAAATCCATCGGACTTTGAGATAATTTTTTTTCTTTTTCGTAATCAAAAATATAGAGACGGGTGAAATTTTCCCACAAAGTCGATTCCGTCCGCTTAAAAACTGATGGATTTAACTAAGGATCAGCTAAGAATCGAAGAAACCGGTTTCTTTCTTATATGCCGCCAACTCACTAAAAATTGAACACCCGAGACATGTGTGTGACCTAACTCTCTAATTCTGTCTAAAATTTCGTAATTTTTTTTTTGAAACATAAGGGCAAACAAAAAAGTTTGAGAACTGCTGCGTTAGATAGACCTTACAAAAATTCCTACCCTTCTTACCCATCCAATTTTGTTTCTATTCTACTCTTCTCTGTAATGACACCGTTAATATGTTTCTTTTCTTCTTTCCAGCATCCGATTCCATGTGCCCGATCAATTTCCTAGAAACCAAGATCCTTTTTGCGTCCCTCTTTATTCTGCGTTATGGATGTATCCATCGCATCGAATGCTCCGCACCTGTGTGTATAACTTGACTACTACACGATTCGTTGGTGTAATCTCGTTATTTTTATTGCTCTTTTTTGGTATACAATATGAATACGTAAATGTGTGTAAAGTGTAACATAATACGTTTATATACTTATACGTAACTGCCGTATTGTTGTTATTTTGTGATTGTGATCACATGATATAAATCTTTTCTTTAAATTTTGTACAAAGTTATAAATTCGATTGATTAAAAAACAAAAAAATTACAGCTGAACGAGACGTTTTACGAGTCGACGCTGACGATACTGCAAGTGGATCAACACGATTACGGGGATTACGAGTGCATCGCGTCAAACGCTCTCGGCCGTACGACCTCGGTGAATCAACTGACCGTTTTTTCGCACCCCGACCCGCCGTCGAACTTCCGGCTGGTGAATTCTACGCACGACAGGGTGACGCTCGCGTGGTCTCCAGGCTTCGACGGAGGTAAGTATATACTTTTTGCACAAATTCTTCGCTTGGAAATCGTAACAAATGTTTTTTAATCCGTATAACGTTGATACGGAACAAAAAAAAAAAAAAATAAAATCTGTGAAAAAAAACCCGTTCTCAGTAAACATTATAAGGGGGACATTATCATAGATGCGATGTATTCACAATCGTCAGAACGCGCTCTACACCGTATTTCTATTTTTACATTATTTATTTTCTCTATACAAATAGTAAAAAAAAAAAAAAGAGACACTTAAATCGCTCGAGGGGAACGGATAGCGCGCTGCCTTCAAACTTTATATTTATAAAAACTTTCATCGTCTGTCGTGAGACCGCCCGTTTTGGATCTCGGCGAAATTTGAAACAAAAAAAAAAAAAACGCAGTCTAAATAACGGTCTCGCAAGTGCGTACAAACTATATATATATATGCCAAAAGATATAAAAGTATCAATTTTGAATTAGCTTTTTTTTTTTTAATTTTTAGGCGAGACACCAAAATAGATTGCGTTCGTGGCAGTAAAGTTGTTAACGTTTACTTTCCCTTGTAGTCTGGCGTAGGGAAATCGGAGAAAAGCACGCGTGACTCAACACGTCCGTTCTCCCCTTTCGTTGTGTGTATTCGAGCGCACTGCGAAAACCAATCCTCCCCACAGACCGTATTTTTACTTTTTGAGTTTTATTTTTTCACAACAATCGAATACCGCGCGATCATAATCTTTTTTCGTTTTCTCGTTCGCGCGTTACGCACTTTGATGGTTCACGTAAAACTCGTGAAATAATTTTGAAACGATAATTAATATGCGCGAAAAAACGCTCCAAAATGACATGACGTTTTCCCCACACTGTTGGGAAACTGACTCGTATACGTAGGTATTAACGGAACAATATTTTCCGTTTTTACTCAACCGCGAAACACTATTAAGAATCGTTTTTCAAAGGCAATACGTTTTATCATCGCTTCCGTAGTTTATACGTGTTTCACTACTTACACCACATTCAGACGGTCAGACCCACTCGGAGCAGTCCACACACCCAAAAATCGCCGATTTTTCTAGATTTTTTTTTGTTTTTTTCGTTAAACGTTACTAACACTGTATATTTTATCATGTTTAGGCGAACCAGTCACGTATCGCGTTCGGTACAAAATCATAAGCGCGTCGACCAAACACACGTATCGCTACGACGACATCGGCAACCAGACGGAGTTCGAAATCGTCGGTCTTGAACCGAACGCTACGTACCTGTTCAACATAATGGCTCGCAACATGTACGGCGACAGTTCGTACATGCCCGAAAGTCTTAAAGTCGCCACGTCAAGTACGTTCCCGTAAAAATGGAACACTATAATACACTGCGATTATAGCATCGCAACTGTACGTAAATTTCGTAAAAAGGGCGCAATCCACAAGAAACATTACGTTTACAAGGGATGAAAATGTTCGGGGGAAACGTTTGTTCGAAAAAATGTTAGAATCAGTTACGCTTTGACGACGCCAAAAGTGTTTTCACAATACGGCGAAACCGATGATTAATTTTGATGAGTTAATTTTACTGATAAAATGCCCTTTTTAGGTTGTTGAAAAAAAAAACTGTATAAAATAACTCTGTACTTTTGAAATATTATGGGAAATCCAGCGTGTATATATACGAGATATGACTAGGGAATTGTAAAAGACGAAATTTTTTTTTATTATCTAGATAAATACAGGAAACATAGGACTTTTGTCTCTTTTATATTTAAAGTTATACGAGATAAAAGTGTTTTAGGGAATTTTTACATTACCGTCCCTATACAGTGTCCAGAATTGTTTTCTATGCATACGTATGGCGCATTTTAAAACGTTATACAGAACAAACTGTAACATAAACGGTAGGTAGCTTGTTGACACTGCATTAAGGAAAATGTAAATAATTTCAGTTAATTAAGTAGGTAGGTATACATATTTGGATCAAACTTTAAATGTGCCATGGGCGTGGGATGTCCAACGATTCTACGGAGTTCTTATATAGGCAACCTACTATACATTTTGTTATTACGTTTTTTTTTTGTTATTCTTTTCAAATAAAAAATGTTTAAAATAAATATTACATTATTATTAATCACTTTGGTTCGGATAGAATGAAATCTCCTATAAAACGTAGAAAATTTGTCAAGCTAATCAAATAGTATTTTTACAGAATAAAAATCGGATTACTTAAAACGCCTTGATTTTTGTCCGACTTATTATAATTGCCTAAACAAGGAAAATATTGGGCGTATCCGACGCCCTTAAAATGAACAAAATATTGTTACACTCGTTTACCAAACAACAATAACTTACACGTTAATTTCTCTCTCTCTCTCTCTCTCTCGTACATTTATAACAACTTTTTTCTCTCTTCGTTTTTTTTTTTTTGTCGCACAACTCTACAAAACACAATATTATTTCAATGATCGTTTTTCTTCATACATAGTTGATACGACCACCGATAGTAATAATGATTTAATTGTCCGTACTGCCGAAGAAACAACAACGAAATTCTTCTCGGTCAGGTGTATTCGGATTGTTTTAAGTAGTATTAGTTAAATATTTCGTGGGATTAATTTTGTGTTTTCGACAGACGAAAGTTCGCTACTGAAGTCGGAACTAAACCCCGAAAAGTCCGCCAGAATCGATCGTGGAGTAACCGTCGTGTTCGTATTCTTAGGAGTTGTCGTCGGAGTATTGATAATCACGAGCATAATTATTACGTCCTACTGTATACACAGGCGTCGTAACGTCAACAAACAGATGAACGACGGTGAGCTATATTGTTTTGTACCTATATATTATATATATATTATATTAGTCACAGAAGACCGCGATTTCAACTAATGAGATTCGATCCGATGGTCTGTTAGGTATTGTTAGGATCTTGGGAGTGTACTTTTATATAAATAAAGGCTATTGAAAAAAAAACCCTGTAACCGGAAAACGACTATGAAAAAATTTTCCGAAACTCAACGTTTTTTTTGTTAATATTGAAATAAAAAGTGTGTGATGATAAGTTTAAAAATAAAAAAAAAAGCGAAAAACAAACCTGGGATCAATTTAGTTCGCAGTTTGACGGAGTAGCGACTGCGCTTTTGGTCAAGTTCGGAAGTCGTGGTTCAAACGCATTGATATCTGAGAGCAACTCACCGCCTTCGTAAATACGATTCTGAACGAACTCAGCTATAGTACAATACCTGTTGTATACCTACTTAGCTGAAAAAATTCCGAAATCGCTTGAAACTTTCAACAAACTCGTACCTATTTTAATACTTCGTAGAAGTTCCGATTGTTATTCCCGATGTTATGGCCGAAAAACTAAACCTACACGTCAAAAACACGTTCGCCGTATAATAAATTAACGTTCCTCCTGAGTTTCTCCCGGTAACTTTTTCAAATTTGAGACCACCTCAGAGGCGCTGACTGTAAAAATCTGTGCGTTCCTGATACTCTTAAATTTGTTTACAAAAAAAAAAAAAAAACATCAACGATGAAAACGATACGCTCAGAATCTAAAAGTTCTGACCGGTAGACAATCGGTAGACGGACGTACACGCACGAGACAATCGTGGTATATTTTACCAACAAACATATTTTTTTATACACCGTTGAGACGATTACTTTATTACTAATGTGATTAGAGGGGTTTTTTTTTTTTTTTTTATATATATAGGACGTTTATGTATATGGGTAAACCGATCGTGTTTTCGTTAAGACTATATATTGTTATGCATACGAACTTATTGTTGTTTTTGCAACTTGTTCCGTCGGGATTTAGTTTTTCCAACTTATTTCGTACAAACGCTCGCAACAGTTTTTATTATAATCGCTCTGTTTCGTGCGCAGCAGACAACAACGACTCCAGCAGCAAAACGCCGACCATCGAGATGTACGCGCCGAACACGTACAACGAGGAAAACGTGAGCACGATTTCCGCTAAATCGGAAACATATTCGAACGCGTCTCCGGATTACAACGTGAGCGTTTGTATTATATTACATTTTGTCGTATCATTATTATTGTACGTCCTCCTGTTGAACAAACACTTCTTTGCGTGTTTACGTTTTCGCGGTGTAAATATGTACAACGCGACATTGTACCGCGAACGTTTTATAATACAATTTATGCGAATAAAATCAATCTCGGCGGTGTTTTAGGACGAACAACTGCAAAAGTCGGCCGAGCACACGTATTTAATCGAGCAGATCGATTATCCTTTCATCACAGAGTGCTCGGGCTCGCAACAGCACTTTCAGTACGGCGGCGGCGCGATCGTCAGTTCCTCCGCCGACCTCTCGATGCCGCGTTACGTACGCGAAAATCCGGACAGAATTCAGCATTTCAACACGGGTTAGTCGTCGTTTCTGCAGCGACACGCGTACAACGATAACTTTTAAGTTGACATCCGCGATCCCGGGCGGGCTTAGCTTCCTCGAAAAATTTACCCCAAAAAGTCCGCTCGGAATGACAGAGCTCAATATAACCGATTCGCTTCGAAAATTATCCAGACGATAATAGAAAACAAGTTCATTTTTTTTTTTTTTTTTGTCTAGATAATAGATATAAAAAAACAAATAGCATTCTCGGAAACCTTAAAAATTGTTCAATTCGAAGAACCAGCTGGATTACCGATAGGTTTCTCCGACGTTTAATGAATTAAACATTTCGAACGATTATTTCGGGATGTCTCTCGATTATAAAAACGTCTCGACTACTCTATCGATCTTCCGAATCATCCAAATTATGCCCATCACTAATTACTTTTTATTTAATTTAATAAACGGGACATGCCCAAAAGTACGGGAAATAAAAACAAACATAATAATTTTTACAAAAAATCAAATTGAGAAAGAGGGATCGTTGTTGGCTGTTCGCGTGAGACGATACATACGGGGAGTTATCAAGGAAATAACAAGAGGAGCGAGGAATATATGGAAAGGGATAGAACAACGAGACACGCGGAAATCGATTAAGGATAAGAGAAAAGGAGAGTGAATTTTGCCAGAGAGAAGATTGGAGAGTAGGATTAAATTGGACCGTTGCCAGCTAGAGAAGGAATATTGAGGGCGTGAAGAGCAGGAGTATAATTGTGAGGAATGTCCGTGAGCCGCGAGATCCGTAGGAATCTCCTCTGAACAAGCTCAACTAAAGCACGGGCATCAGCAGTAGAGGGATCCCAAAGAACAGAGCCGTGTTCGAGGATAGGACGGGCCAGGGCGCAATACGGGGATGTGTTTTGTCGGGGATGGGTCACGGGTAAAACCTAAATCACGGGGATAGAACCGCTAGGAGATTTAATAAGGATGCTGTGAATGGAGTAGGAGAAAGACACAGGAGCGGTAAAAAGAAAAGACAGGACGCTACTTAGGGGGAGCCCGAAGGACCGAGTTGGTAGGATCCTGTTGGACGGTCAGAAGTATAGAGTTAATTTGGAAGCAAAGTCTCGTGCCGTCGGCAAATGCAGTTTTGCTACTACTGTTATCACGATAACCTACAACAATATGTTTGAATTAACCTAACCCCAGATGTATTAATAACAGCGGACCCGCGATCGTTCCGCCATCAGCTTCAATCGGCGGGTGCTTTATCACCGCCGCCGCCACCGCCGCCGCCGCCGCCACCGCCGCCGCCTCCGCCGCCAACCATCCTGCACAACAACCGTCCGCCGCAGCCGCCGGCCAAATACAGCCGTAGCTATTTGTACGCGCCGCCGCCGCCGCCGCCGGACGTGACCGTTTTCTCGTCGCAGAACTTTCTGACCACGTTCGCGCACCAGCCGAACGAGACGGAGGGACACTTGGTCTGAGCGCTCGCTGCGGGTTCCGGCCGGGATCGACGACACTCTTTTCCTGCGCCGCGATCCTCGATCACAGCACACCTAATATTTTATCATGATATTCCTAAAATTTTTAGAGAAAAAAAATTGTACATTTTCACATAACTACTACTACTATAGGGTAGTAACGCCGGTACGCGGGTGGGCGCATTTTACTGGGGGAAAAAAAAAAAAACGAAAAGCGTTTGTTCGGAGCTAAAAAAAATCACCGGGCACGAAACACTGACGGTTTTTTACGGGGTTTTCGCGGTGTACACGCATGGAGAAACAAACGAAATGTTTAGCGTTTTGAACGAGCCGATATAATAAGGTGGATCGGGCGAAATTTCATTCGAACAATTCGATATGGATACTTCGGTTTTTTTTTTTTTCGTTCTTGACAACAGAGAACCTTAGCTGTGATCGGAGATGCGGGTTTTACCGGTAAATTTTACGCCGACCAACTGCTCCTTGATTTTCGTTCACATACTTTGAATCCTAATTAGAACACTCGCAGTCTATATAATCTTAACCCCGTGCCGAGGCGTAACTCGATGATCCTCTAAAATAGCATATTGGTTTTTTCCATAGTCCATTTCAAAACTTCGGTCTTTTTATAATTTCAATATCTTACTTTAAATTTTTTTGTTACCTCTCGTCGCCCATCTTTTGATAATCAAAAGTTTTTGTGCGCGTAAAACCTTTTAAAATGAGGCGACCACACGTTTTTTTTACTGGGCAAAAAAGAGTTTGAGTAAAATTTACCGGGTAAATGATATTCATAATGTAGGTACGGATCATATACGAGATTCGGATACGAATTTTCCGTAATATTCTTGAAGTTTTACACGTAAATTGCCCACGTAAATACCGCCAGTGTTTCCTCTTTGTGTGTATAATATGTGTAAGGGCGCTTTTAACGTTATTATATTCTGTATTTGTCGCGAAGAATTTTTTTTATTGTTCATGTACGTCTCCAAAGTCAAAATATTCGCATGTATATATTACGTATTTACGGCTGTACCAGCAGCCTATATCCGAATGCGACCGCAAAGTCCTTTAAAACGTGCAGCGAATCTTCCGGGGCGAATCCGTGTAAAAAACGTTTAAATTCAAATCTTGTTTTGCGAAAGTGTGCGAAATCAAACGAACGACAGATTTTATACAAATGTGTACGTCATCTCATAACGCGATCGATAACGAATAACGACACATATATATATATATAGAATTACTTTAGGTGAAATTATCTACGAGAATATCTTGAAAAAAAAAATCTTACTCTGTTTTTACATAATAAACAACGCGGTGGTACGACTTGATTCGATCGAATTTCAATACGAACGTTTCTGTGGCCAACGGTTTTAAATAAAATATAAGTTACACGCACCATATGGTATTATTATTCATTTACTTATTTTACCATTTCGAAAATCCAATGGTGCGCGTGTATTTCAATGATCGCGTTTTGGACGATTTTCACAACTACCTACTAATATTTTATACTAAAATTGTAAACGATGGGATCTATCCATTATATATATATACAATGGGGGCGATGAAATTCAAACTCGTCTTTTAATAACTAAAATAGTTGCGTTAAATACGAAACGATTGTAATTGAACAGTTAAAGTTTCACTCTAAAAAATAAACGTGATTTCAAACTTAAAACTATTTAACTTCGACATTTTAATAAAAAAAAAAAAACTTTGAATAAGTATGAAAATCTTTTGATCGTGAATTGTAAATTAAAAAAATGTAGGTTCATTTCACTCTGAACGATATAACATAGGTACGACATTATAACATATTCTAATGACATAAAATACCTGACGAGATATTAACTATTTTTCACCTGACAAGTGCATTATCTATCGCATAAAGAGCCCACTAAATTAGCTAAAATCTAATACTAACCGATTCAACCTAGCGTACAAATAGAATCGAAACATAATAACATATAAAAATCACCACCATACGTCGACTGTAAAATAATAATTTGAGTTGTTAAACGAGTTGTTGCGTTCGGAATAAATACGTAATATAATATAAGTCTTATGGCAAAAGTCGACCGAAAAAAAAATTTAATAGCAATAATAATTTACGTACAAGATTCGTGTCCAATATACAAAATTTATAAATATAATTTTTAACTGATTTTAAAAAATGACACGCACTCGCGCCGCCTGAAGACCATTTGTTTCCAAATGTACGTATCTCAATGCATTAAAAATTCATAAAATACGTTCTTAAAACTATACTATATGCGTTTACGCGACGAAAAACGGTCAAAATAGCAGTTCAACACACCTACTAAAAAAAACGGAAAATTCCTCAAATTTTCAAATAAATCATAGGTCTCGAAAAAGTAGATTTTTTTTCCAAATTCTGATGCGAATAAAAAACACAGCTGCTCCGCTCGAAACCCAAAACACGTTCAATGAAAACGATACCGATTCGTTTGAAATATCTTTCACGATTTTTCGGAAACATTTTTATACCAAAATACATGTTTTTGACGAGTCACCGAGATAATATGACGCGAAACCCGTAAGATGTGCTGAAAAGTGATACAACAAATATTTATGTTGAAATCGCCAAAATATTGCGCACTAACTCGCGCTAACTATTATTATTTTTTTCGATTTTTTTTTTCTCATGACGTGTACTTATCATATTATTATATTATTATATACGTTGCATTTAACGATCAAACAGAACAGATCACATCCGAGCCACATCATATACAGCACCGGGTTAGTTAAAACAATAATAGCGCGTTCTAGTCATGAATTTTACGTGTTATTATTATTGTACAAACGGTTTCGTATGTAGGTACTACCCGAACGCGTATACCTAATTATCGTGTAAATATTATCTTTATTGTTATTAAATGTGTTAAAAGTGCTATTATACTTACAAACGTGTACCGTCGTATTCTCCGTACGGGTGTAACATTATATTATTGTGTTAGATACAATTGATATTATTGATTTTTTAAACTATTTTACTGCCGTTCGACTATCGACGGAAATGTACGTGCGTAATATTATAATTATGCCTAAAATCCGGGCCCCGATCAAAATTGTATCGACGTTTCTGGCTCAGCGTATCTAGACCCGAATAATTATGGACGCACTCTTGTGTAGGAAAAAAAAAAAAAGTTATTTTTTCCCACCCTCGAAAGTACTATATATATATATATAGGTATCTACATTATTTTTAATGAAAATCAATTATTTTACGGCGGACAAATGTCCCTTAAAACAAGCACGTTTTGTCGTCTCGACAAAAATGTTTTTCCAGCAACTCAATACTTTGTCTGCATACTATATAATATGCGCGATCCGATTATTAATTATTATTATTATTATTATTATTACTGTCATTATTTTAGGCACTTTTTACCGTGCAGATCTCGAACAAATAATATACATACATAGTTTGAAACTTATAATATTACGTTTATCGTTGTGTTTTTACAATAGCTAGTCTTTTATTACGGCCTGTATAACATGTAATATTTACTATATTATCGTAACATAATTAAATCAATCGAACTCTCGGGGTCCACTACCGGACCGCGTTTGTTTATTAATTAAATTAGTTGTATACAGTAATAATGTTATTAATAATTATACTAAATAATGTATTATAAAAATATCGTGCACGCGATTTTCGTCCGAACGGTGTTTACTAACCAGCGTGTGTGTCGGTCGGTGGCGTGATCGAAAAAAATTTACACGAAACGTGTGAAAAATACGAATCGTTTTAAATTTTCTTTACGAGTCGAAAAAAAATTGTGCGGCTCGTTCGTAAAAAAAAAAACGTTAAACGTACCTATCCCCTTACAATCGTCTCACCAGCCGCAGGTCACGCCACTGAGACACGCACGAGGAAAATAAAAAAATATATACCGCTTTGTTTACAATATTATTTTTACAGGTTTTGATTATTTTACCGGATTTAGAGACGGATTCCGGTGTGCTGTATCGCATATGTGTACTACGTTAAACGGTGCCGGACTTGATGGAGGGTATTAAGGGCAGACGTTTGGGGGTTGGTTATCCGATAAAAAAAAAAAAAAAAAATTTTTAAACCTTCGGTAAATTGATGAAAAAAAAATGAAACAACTTCAAAAAAATAAATATTGATTACCGCCTTCTTTAAATATGGTAGAAAAATCTGCTGCCGAGTTTCTAATTTTTTTCCCTTATTAATAGGCGTTGTTAAATTTTTTACTGTTTTCAGTCTCTTCAAAAAGAGATTTGTCCCGGGCACTCGAAAAGTCCAAGTCCGGCCCCGATACCTTATATAATAATATTATGTACTACCTAAAACTTATGTCTATACATTATACTTATTCGCGTTGCTTATCGGGTCTCGGCGAGTGTATTTTATTGTTTTTGTGTAACAAACGAGCGAAAAGTATATTATAATGTATACCTGTTTTGTTTTAAGTACCTATGCTTCACATCGCTTATATGTGTATATATATATATTATATCTTGGCTAATATATTGTAATATTACGAGTGTATAAAAACATAAATTCGTTGATTTATCATTTATATTGTGCCGTACATCCAAACAGCGGAGGTTTTTTGCTTTCGATCGGTCGCGAAAACACGGTTTGCAGGAAAAGTCTCTCCAGCCGCCTCGCGTGTAAAATCAACATATTATAAGTACATAAGGTTAGATAAGAAAATGTTATTTTTTACTCCAGTGGTAGTTGAAAAATAACGCACAAGTACTGGTACTAATTTAATAGCCTTATGGTTAGAAGCGTCAACTAAAATACATACAAAGTTAACTTTTTTTAAATCGTTAACTGAACAGCAAAAGAAGCAATCTCGTTTACAGCAACTTCTCTAGTTTTAGTTCGAGCAGCTATGAATTTTTTTTCGTCAAATAGCTCACGAATTAAATTAGATGTACACGTCGTTGAATTAAAACTCTGAGAATGCGAAATCGTATGGTATACAAAACTTTCCTATTTTGCTGCAAGTTTTTATGTGTTATCATCTGCTTTTAAAGGTGTGAAATAATTACTGACTGAACTGGATGCAGCCGCTTGTTTCGCCGTTTTATGTTTATTTCTTTTTTAACGATCGGTCGTATCGGCCCGACCTCCTGTATGACTGACGGAAAATGAACTCGAACAAATTGTGCAGTACACATCATAATCGTTATCGTTACGATTTTTTTTTAAAAAACGTGAATTCACTTTGCAATTTTTCTGTAAATCTACATAACCGTTTACCACTCCGTGTTGGTGGCATTATGTCGTCTCACGAGAAAAATAGCTCACACCAATTAATTTAACCAAAAAAAAAGTAAATATTTTAGTTGTTTTACACAAACGGAAGTCGGAAACCTATAATCGACAGGCAGACGGCGGACACGGCGCGGACTAAAAACTAACGTGTACAACGATACTGAACATTAAACCACAGAATAACCAGAAGGCTCACTTAACGAGAACTCGAAAATTAATGGAAAATGTTGGGAATATCAGTTTACACTGGTAGCCAAGTGCATCTTAGGTTTAGACTGTAATGTAAGTACATTAATTTATCTGTAAATAAATTAGTATAAATTTGTTTTGGAATACAGTTTAAGAATTAAATAACATTTTTGCTGTTGATTAATAATTATAAAAACTTAAATTAGACAAAAGTTATAATAATATGTAAGATAATAGTATTAGATTTTCTAGAATCTACTAAGTACCAACGAACAGATTTGATACTAATTTCAGGAGCTATTTCACAAACCAACCCTAAATCATGTGTTAGACGTATAAGAGGAAAACCTTTAATTATTTCACCAAATGGTCAAACAACGTTAATGAATCAAATCACATTTGAAAAAACAAAACACTCGTTATCAAAAAATTTTAAAAACAAACCCGAACAGTTGTAACATGTTATACTATATGAACTATGTAAAAGTATGGTAGTTAGAAATTCAAATTTAATCTATAATTTTTTAAAAAGTGCAAATTTGACTTTGTGATGACTGTCCGTTTCTTCCCGCGGGGTGACTGCCCGGGGCTTAAAGTGAGAGAAATTTGCAGCATAAATTCCATTATATCAAAAAAAAAATAGCCGTCACGGGACGCCTGACAGATGTGAAACAATCAAACAATTTTTATTGTAATAATGTTGAAAATAGATGGTGAATAAGATGACTATGAAATAATTTTTAAATTAATATCATAAGACTATTTTGTTTTTTATTTGCGTATGAAGTACTTAAAAGATTTACAAAGACATACAAAAATATACAAATGTAATAATGTAACTACTCTAATCAATATTATCTGTTGCTTCGTCAGTTATGTCTGTGACAGTGGTAGTTGATGCTTCTAATGGTACAATTGCTGGTATCAATGTAACAATCGGACGATGATAACTGAAATAAGCAACAAAAGTACGTGACATAACGTTATTAAGGTACCTTGTGAATACTCCATCTATAGCAGTTCCATATCTGGTTGTTGCTTCTCTTGGATCGTTATTCATATGCAAACTAAATTTTTCTTGAAGAAATGTAATTAATTGTAATGAATTGTCTCTTGCGAAATTTACATTAAAATCTCCTGCTAAAAGTAATGGTATTTTATCCAAATTATCTTTCAAAAGCATCGATCCTTCGTGACTATATGGAAGTAATCGCCGATGTAAAAATGCAATGATATCGTTAATTTTTTGATTGGGTGAAATGTATACAATGACCATGAGAAATTCTCTTCCGTCATTCATAACAATTTGAGAAGCACACAGGTCACCTACAGGTGCTTGACTCACGTTAATTTCTGTAGCATTTTGTACCATAAGATCTATATTAGTGGTCAAAACGTGAGAAATATTCGATCTCTGATATATGGCAACTCCAGCGGCTCTAACATTTTTTCGTTTAAAGTGAGCCATACAATTAAAATTTGGCAATTCGATTGATTTATCATCAGGAAGCCATGTTTCAGATAACAACAAGAAGTTACTTTTTTGAGAAATAGAATCGTTTAAATCTAAAGCATGCTTGTTGAGACTTTGGCAGTTCAGAGTATAAATGGTCAATCCTTCTCTTGATCTCATAAAATTAGTAATATCTGTTTGTAAAGTAGTTAATCTGTTTAATGATAATCTTTTGAACTCTTCTTGCAAAGATACAATAGACGGATCGGCCCGTCTTCCATGATAAAATCTTAAATCATCATTACGTGTACACATGTACAAACCGTCAATTGTTTTCACTCTTGTAAGAGCTACATACAATAATTGAACGGAATGACTCTTGTTGTATTCATAAACTATCTTGTCATATGTACCTCCTTGAGACTTATGAATAGTCATAGCACATCCAGGCAAGGGCGTCCATTAGGGGGGGCAAAACAGGGACATGTCCCCTCCTGGCTTTTCCGTACCTACTGTAAAAATTTTATTTAAATTATATTAAATCACTAAATCCAGTAGATAGGTACTATAATATTATGCATTATTTATTAAAATAAAATATTGAAAATTCGCATTTTATATTTTTAATTTTTATGTAGACTATGCACGACTATGTCGCTTATATATATATATATATATAGTAATATATACTAATACATGCTATACCTACGCGTATTAATATTATATGCGGGCCATTATTTACGAGCTTATAATATTTATGGCCATTCGATGACATTATAAAGGTTTTGTGTTTATATTTTCTTCCATTGTATTATTTGTATTTATTTTTCTAGAATATTCGGGAATTAGATAAAATATAATATATAAGGAAGTTTGTCCAAAATACTGGTAAGTATTAGATTTGTCAATATTGTCAGTATAGATACGGACTCTCGCTAGTGTTCTTCAGCTGTCGCCGTCTCGCCGATATCTATTAAATAGATAGATAAATAGATTCTATTTTATAATTTATTTAAATTATTTTAATAATAATTTTATTTTAATAAAATGTCAAAGCGAAAAAGTACCGATTTTTTATTAAATTTTTTAAAAAAAGACAAGTAAAAATGAAATGATAGATGAATGTGCTCAGGTATGTACAAACCTCAAATTTTTATTCTAGGTTCATGTTAAGTTTACATAGTGAATCAGTCGCATTCGCGCGTATTTACGTAGGTATGCCAGTATGCTACTTGAACATAGTGGAAAATGTAATAATTTAATAAATTTAACATTATTAATTAAATAATTAACAGTGCAAAAATAAAAAGTCTTTATTATTTAAATCATATCTTTTGAAAAAAGATATAATAATCTCTTAAAAAAGTAATAATAATGCCCTAATAATGAATAAAATTACCACATTTTAGATTTTGAGCAGTGTTCGGAACTTTCACTTAAAAATTGAATTCGTTCAAGTTCACGTTCAATCCGTAAAAAATTAACTCGTTCACGTTCACGTTCAAATATATTAAAAAAGAACACGTTCACATTCACGTTCTCCAAAAAAATGAATGCGTTCATCTGGCCGTTCATTTTAATTAATTAATCTATATATATATATAAAAATGAATTGCTGTTCGTTAGTCTCAATTTAAAATACAGATAAATTAATATTTTATAAACCAATAGACACATTTATTAATAAATATTCAATAGACTTTATTGAATATAGACGAATAGACCATAATTATTCTGTAAGTGCAACTTACAACTTTAGGCTTGATTCCATTTTGAGGACCAAAATTCGTCATCATATGTTATTATTTCTAAGTGATTCCATTTTGGAGTGTATATGTATAAAGAAATAACAAATGTTACGTTCAGTCACATGTAATTGGCCTTGGATTTGGTAATAATAATGACTTTCTTCATTCAAAGTTGGTAAATTATTTTTAATTTTCATATAAGGAAGCTGAAATGGGAATATATAAATGTGTATTACATAATAATTAATATTTGTTTTATTGTTATTTCCAAAGAATAAATTATTTATATTATTCTATAAACACTTAACAGCGCATTCTCTTAGCCGTTTTATACGTTTCACTTTGGGTATCACGTCCTCTTAAGGGCGCAAAACTTGTCAAGTTAAGGGCGCGATAATATTCACAAGTTACGCGCCACTGAACCAAACCGTCAGACGCTCTACAATAGATCTACAATATATTATAAGTAATCGTAATTCACAACAGCAGCTGCTGCTGTTTTTACTTACTTAAATCTATCCCAATTCTGCGAGTTAAAAAATAAACCATCAGAGCGCGTACCTTGTTTTATCCGTAGACACAATAATTTTATCATATTTACAAGATTATAATATGTATATAGTTTATAAATATCATAGACCATGTTCTATGTAAAAATATATTATAATTGGATGATATTTAATCAATACTATACTACCTATCAAAATTCAAATTTCACAAATATCACACAATATTTTTAAGCATAATCAGATCATTTTTATTTGTCTTTTTATATTATAATATTTATTTTTATTTTAATTTAACAATTTCATCGCTTGTTCGTTGATCGTTCGTCGTTCCGTTACGAACTATGAAATTAAAAAGTTGTATTTGATCTATTTTATAGTAATTTACCATCTTCAAATCCTGTGTGCGATTGTCCTCTGTACGTTTTTTTCTTCCCGTTTTACCGAAACCAGCGCTGGCCATGTCGTCGAAAAATCCAGTCAACAATGATTCCGTTGTTGTTGCCGAGACGACAGTCGGTTGTCTGAAAAATTGTATATTCTGCAACATCATTGCTAACGACGATTCAAGTGTCATACTCGAACCACGAGTAAGATAAGCATTATTTTTTGTCTATAGTGTGATCTGTTTGTTGAGTTGCATTCAAAACATTTGTAATTCATGTGTGCCTATGTACATTGCAAGACGCTGTAGAATCAGATCAAGTATTGACGATTCTTAATAAAAATTTATAAATGTACTTCTATCTTGAATGGAAGTAATTCTACCTAGTATCTAGGCTTGGTTTATAGATTGATGACCCTGGATAAAAATTTGTATTTTTGAAACATCTAACTGGTCTGCTGGTGTTAATTATCAAACTATGAGTTTTTAGGTAATTTGGAATTTTTTTGTTCACATAAGCGCAACTATACTTTACTTTTTTCTAATGAAAACTATAATTTTTAGTCATAGATTTGGATGAACCAAATTGTTTCAAAACTTTTTACTGTATACATTTTTTCCTAAAACTTCCTAAGTTGTAGCATTATCAGATCAATCTGTATACGTTTGGCAAGGTCTAAATTCCTATGATTTGTGTATGATGAACTGAGAAAAATAATCTGTCTCTAACCGCATTCAGAACAGTTCCTACAGTATTTGTTTGAATAATAAATAAACAGACATATTATATCGTCGTGTCTATGTATAATATAGAAGTCTGTAAATTGTCAATTTTAGGTTCGGGCCGTTAAATAGACAATCAATATTTAATGAACGTATGTATTGTACTGTTATAGAGTGATCAGTTTGCAGTCATTAAAGACATACGACCCGTTGCTAGTCATCATTATTTAGTACTGTCTCGCAGACATATACCGAGTGCCAATTACTTAAGACCTTGTGAACAAGATCGTAATTTACGTAAGTTAAAAAAAAAAAAACAATTAAATATTACAATTTGCTCGATGTTTCTTATACTTACGTGTACTCTCTATGTGTGCACACATAAGTCACAAACATGATTTCAGCTGCTAAACAAGTATTATTAAACAATGGATGTGATTTGAATGATACAAGGTATTGAATGTACAAGAATTTTACAAAACATTGATAAGTATATTCATTTTAATAATGTATTGTTTTTCCATAGAATGGGCTTTCATTGGCCTCCTTTTTACACTATAGGTCATATGCATTTGCATGCAATAAGCCCTTTGAGTTCCATGTGTTTTATACACCGCTATATCGCATTCAATCCAAGGCTCAGTTTTATTTTTGTTGATGTAAGAACACAGTTACACATTAGAAATTTGTATTTATAAACTTACTTCATAAATGTATACTTACATAATACGTTTTTACAAATAATTTAATCATTTACAGGCCAATTGGGTATGGAATCATATAGGCTGTAAAGAAAATGATACAGAAAACCAATCTACAGTCTCACGAAGCAACCTTTAATTATATTATTATTTTTTAGAAAACTACACGCGATACAAAATTTGTTTTACTTTGAAATTATTTTGTTTGAATTTGTATGTTATATATTTTTATCGATTAGTATAATGGTCCATGATAAAATTTTGTCAATATTATTAAAGGATTTTATTTTATTTAACAATTTTGCAACTTATTTGAATTGCAAAATATTTTTATTTAAAAATAACTCTGCAAAGTTCCAAGGCAGTTTTATTTTTTTAATGTTATGTATGAATAATACAAAAATAACTCGTTAATGTTAATGGAAATGCTTACCAATAAAACTCGTGTCTTGATGGATTACGTCAATATTGAGCAATTTTTAAACAGCTATTTAATAATTTTTAACAATTTAACTTTGAATAAAATTATTCATATTTTGTTACAATTATGAAATAGAATGTATATCGTACTTAAAAATTATTAATAACTTAAATTAAGTATAACACTATAGTCTGTAACGCAAGTATCTTTTTATAACGTTATTACAATCTAAAAATCTTGATTTTAATTTTTAATTCAAAATCTATTTTTCCTGTTAAGCTCTAGTATTATATTAATAGAATAATGCTGCTTTAAAATATAATTTTTGTATTTCATTTTTCTAAACTGGCAAACTTTGGAATAAGTATAAAACAGATTTATGCAATTTTAAAGTTGTATTAATTTAAACATTTTTCAATTCATAATTTTTTTTTTTTTTTTTGGAATGAATAACAGTACCATTGACTATGAAGTATATTTATATTATAATAAAAGATAAAATTATACTTCATAAATCACAATCGACAACAGTACTTATAATATATTATTGTGTAATGTTTACTGTTAACATAATTTATTATTTAAGTTATAAAAAATGTTTTTATGAATATAAATAAAAAAATTTCTAATGTACCAACACAAAATAAAATTTTATCCTTTAATAATTTTTATACTGTTTGGTGAATTTTTTTTTCTTCAAATTTTTGACTGAATATCTCCAATAAGTTTTATGAATTCAGTATGGTTGTAGGACGGTGCTGTAGCGATTATTCCATGTTTGTTCATTGAATCTTTTTCATTTTCTTTAGAATAACTGTATTTATTTCCATAAATATCAGTTAGTTTCCCTCCAGCAGCCAACAAAAGTGCTTCTGGTCCAGCTGTATCCCAACGTTTGCAACCAGGGCTAGGATACACATAAGCATGAGCTTTTCCTTCCAACACATAAAGTACCTAAAATGTGTTTTATTTTTGTTTATTATAGATACATAATTTATTGCTAAATAAATAATAAAAATATTACTTTATTTCCAGCTCCCCCAACACGAAGTATGTCACAGGGTTTTAGGCCATCAATAAACGATTCTATCGTTTTATCAAAGTGACTACGAGTAGTGACGTACACTTTTTTATTCTGAGGTGGTTCAATTATATCAAAGCCGCCAACACCACAACCAACTAGACCCCATAGCGCTCTGCCATTGTTTTGCCAAAATGGTTGATAAATAACTCCAGCCACAGGATCATCGTTGACACATACCCCTATTAATACTGTAACATGGTCTATCAAACCTGAAAAATAGCAATGAGGGGAGAGTTATAAAACCAAAACTATTGATAATAATTATTTTTGTATGTATACAATTTACCTTTTGTGAACTCTGACGTTCCATCTAATGGATCAACCCAAATTGTAATCTAAAAATGTTAGTTCACAACTATTAGAATAACATTAAAAATTACAAGTGACAAAGTTCTAAACTGCAGTTATTTGTCAAGTATGACATAGAAGTAGGTAGATTAATTTTATCAATGTGTGACCCCCACCCTCCATAATAATTTTTTTACAACAAAACATTTCTTTTCAAAATTATAAAAATATTATTTTAATTTCATTTTAAATACCAATATTATAATAGGTACACATTTGGTTTCATTTTATTTAATATTTAATAATACAAACTTGATCCTCAGTAACATTTAATAATGATTTTGGACATTCAAGATTCAGGATATTTGAATCTAAATCGGTTATTAACCAATCTTCTGGAACTTGTAAATTCTGACTTATAGTGTCCACTTCTTCAGCAACAACATGAATATTTGGATAAAGATTTTTAAAAGACGCAACAATACATCGTTGGGCAGATCGGTCAGCTTCAGTTTGCAAATCATTAGTACCCTAAATTACAAAAAGCATTATGAATTTTGTAGTTTTGCAAAAGTCGGAACAAAAAACAAGTATTTACTTTGTCGATTATTCTCAGATCACCTTTCTGTAGAACATCACGAATTATTTTACCCGCTTTATTTGCGATTGATACAGATGAAGCTAAAAGCTTACAAACTAAAGCTGGTCCTTGAGCCATTATTACCTAAAAAAATATTAATTATCTACTTTCATTCTAAACAATATTATGTATTCAACTGTATTAAAAACAATCATAAAGTGAAAAAATTATACATTTGACCTGAAAGTGACAAATGTGGTCCTTTAGTCCTTATTTGTTACACTAAACTTTAAAACAATTGTTATAGTGAAGTTTCAATAACCAAGTCAACTCCTTAAATCTAATACTTACTGGTAAAACAAAACCTTGACAATGGAAAAAAATCACTAATTAATGTTTTGAACGCAAGTGAATTAAATGTTACGAACTTTATGTTCTTACAATTTTTTTCAAAAACTACCCATACCTAATACAAAGAAATTCATCAAGTAAAAAATTATTTTCTATTTTTTAGTAAGATAACTAATTTTTCTTAAGCACAATGTTATAATTAATTAGTATATAATGAACGTTTTTAATAATTATTATACACGGTAATATACAATATAAAAAATGGTTACAGAAAGACATCAGTGGTGTGGTTCTTTACCCACACAATGACCTCAAAAACAATTGATAATTTAAGTACCACTAAACAATATAGGAAATTGTAATTGTAGGTAAGTCTAGAATATATATATTTATAGTATATTTTGCCATAGGTATAGGACAATGTAACTGTCAATAATTGTTATTGAGTGTACTCTGTGCACATTGCAAAACCAACATACACACACAATCAATACTACAATATGTAAAATGTATTACACATAATTTGGCATATCTAATCGTAGGGACAAGCAGTCAAGGCCAAATTCGCTACTTTAGTATTTTGAGTACGTTTGAATGAAATAAATTATTTTTTTTTTACGTAATTTTGAGCAAGCTTGGCGAGTCCTTTTCACAACAAACTGTTTCATTTTAAGTTGTACATTAGGCTCAAAAACTATTAAAATTGTTTTGAGATTTTCTGACGTATAAAACATCATCCATTCCAAAAATGTGAGAACAATTCAATAAAAAAAGTTTATGACAATTACAAGTCGGATTTGATGTATAAAATTGTATCCGCTGTGGATATTGACACGTTTTCAACGTTGTTATGATATTAGTCTATGAAAATTAAGTTTACTTACATTAAAAATTGTAAAAACCATGATTTTTGGAACAAAACCCCCGTGAAACGTTAACAACACGGTGATATTTTTGTCCTTTTCGGTTTGGATTGGTGGGGCGATTTCGAGCGAAAAATTACTCTGTAGCGCACGGGCAGAAAATTAGTGTTTAAATATTATCTTACCGTTATTGGCCGCAAATACTGACGATTCCTCTTTTGACTGGGGGTGTTGGCAAAGCTTTCCGATATTCAAACTACTTTTTATTCGGGATAAAAGCAGTTGCAGTAGTCGTCGAAAACGAATAATTGGAAACCACGGCTGCTGCTACATCGATCGCGTTCGCCGAAAGACGACGATCACCTACTTTCACTTGGCCGTGGAGAGCTGTTGGCACTGTGATCGGGCGATTGATTGGACGTCGATGACAGCGGGCGCCGTTATAGTTGTATTATTCCGCGACTTGCGGTTTGAAAAATCCTTCGAAAATCACTATGTTATTGGTCGTTTTGAGACTTTTTTGTGTAGTAAGACCTGGTGGTTTAAGAGCTCCGTCCTACTTTACGTCGGCCACGATTCGAAACACGATATTGTATTAAAATTACATTACTTTTCAAATACGATCGCGATGGCGCGATTTTAAAGCTGATAAGAATTCCGTAACCGAGGGGGGACGTCCTAAATTTCGTTTGAACTACAAAACTAACGAAATAAAATATGTAAAATCGTACGGCGTAGCTGACAGCGTCTTCACTTCAGTTTAACAATGAAATTGTTTTCGCAACAATTATTACAGCTGTATTCATCGGGAAAAAAAATAACTCTGATATTGTTATCACTTATCCCGCTACATTTAATTCGTTTTTACGGTATTTTTACGTGAATACAAAACGTTAAAGAAAACTACTATATACCAAAAATTATTCTACACTTTTTAACAACAGGATGGGTTTTGAGTAATTGTGTGTTTACGCGTACGGTATTTTGTCCGTTGATTGTCGTCATCCGTCATTTTTCACTATAAAATCTGTCGCTTTTCGTACGTACGGTTTCGATGCAAAATCAGTCCGAACGCGATGGTGTCGTTCGGTAAAATAATATGGTTCAATCATCGGTTTTCCGGCTCTCTGTCATCGGTCGCCCGTACGTTTTTTTCGGCCGAACGCGTTCCCGCGACGTACGTCGACAGCAACAGAACCGAGCTCGTGCGGTATAAATTTCTGGACGACCCGGACAAGTCAAAGAGTTTGGCGGACGCAAAGCGGCGGCAGTTCGAGTCTTCGTTTGCCGTGGTACCGGACGCGGTGTCCGCGGACGAAGAGTCTCGACTCGTAAACGAAATTGAAAAATCGCTGAAACGTTTGCGCTATCAACACGACCATTGGGACGATGTAAATAAGTAAACAAGATTTAAGTAACGCTACAGACCTCACTAAATACGAGTTTGTGTTTTACAATTGTTATAACGCTCCAAAAAAAAAAAAAAAAAAAAATGGCGTGTTCCTCCGTAGTTAAACGCTAAACGCGTTCTAGTGGGCTAGCAAAATTGATTCAAACAAGCATCCGACGTTTACTTATCAAGGATGGAATGGCTATTACGTTTTTGAGTTAGTGAAAAAACAAAGCGTTTTCAAACAAAACTACGGACATCTATGTCCGTGGTCAAAACAAAATTCAATATTTAACATTTTACATATATGAGTTAATATAGACATTATGTTTCTCACCCCGGGTTCTTGGAATTTGGATGTTACATAAATTAATTCTATTGATTAATTAGGCTATACACGGGTACCGAGAAACAGAAATCTCTGCATGGAATGATGTAAGCAATGCACGTGTATTGGAGAGACTTAGAGCCAAAGTTTTTGCCAATGATTCGACTACAGAACCAATACAGAGTGTGCACATACTTGATCTGTGCGCTGACGGTTATGTAAAACCACACATCGATAGCGTCCGAGTGAGTAGCATGTATAGTTGTTTTATTAATCGTTTACTATAGGACTAAATTTTGTTTTCAGTTCTGCGGAAATATAATAGCCGGTTTGAGCATGTTATCAGACTCAGTCATGTGTTTAGCCGACAAATTGGATCCAAACAAGTCTATGGTTTATGCTGTATTACCTAGACGATCGTTGTACATAATGAAGTAAGCGTCGTTGTTCACTACAAAATTGTTTTTAAATATCATATTTTATAGTCAGAACTTAATCTTTCCATGAAGTCTAATTCAGAACTAATGCTATCAGTAATTGTTTGTCTTTACAAAGAATGTAGAAATTTTACTATTACAGAATTTTGAAAAATATGTTCAAAGATTTCGTTACACTATTCAATGTTTTTCTACAAAATCAATTAAATGATTTATTACTGTTTACAGAGATGATGTTCGATATCAATACACACATGAAATATTAAATAATGGTGCCCCATCAGTGTTCAGTGATAAAGATATCGTACGGCAAAGAAGAATTTCAATTGTATTGCGTAATGAACCGCCAGTTAATTTAATGAAATAGTTAATACAAAATTATTCATTTTAATTGTGTTGTGTATAAAACATTCTAGTTTTGGCTTTTGTTCTATTAGGCAAACATAAAAGTTAACTGTATAAATAGTGTTGTGTACATTAATAGTTTATCAATAAAACATTTGGTTTATGAATATACTAAGTGAAATATAAACTAATCTTTAATTGGATTGTATGGAGCAAACGCACAACGAAATAAATTCACTTCAGATGTTTCTTCATCTTGACTCTGTTCACATTTTTTCCAATCAATACAATCTTCAACGTTAAGCAATCTAGGCGACGCCAATACTTCCCTGGTATAATTAATTATTTTACTTGAAAATATCATAAATAAAAATTTAAATAACACATACCTAGCAATATGAATTGGAAATTTTTGTTGTTGTGTTCCACTTTTTTTAGTGGCATTGTGAAACATACGTTTTCCATTAGGTAACTCTACATAAAAATAACTCTCAGTTCCGTTTCCAGAAATTTGCCGCAAAGAAGCTGTTTGGGGAATATCTACTAAACTTAAATTGTATTCGTTAAATTTGGCCTATAAAAAATTTAAAGAATATTGCCTTATACCATCATTGCTAAATATAATTAGTTGAAGATAAAAATTAATAATTGAAATAATACTTTAAAAATATCCTCAACTCGGTCACTCATCTTTTTGGGAATTGGCACGACTTGAAATTGAAAATGGGCTGATAAAATATTACGTTCATAATAAACAGCAACACGACCTGTGCTTTCAAAATATTGATTTAAACAACTTTTAACCCTGGAAAAAAAATCAAATTAGCTAGTTAAATTTTATTTTATTTTGGTAAGTATTAAGTTTTAAAAAATTTCTGCAAGATATATTACAAGTTAATTTCATTTTCGGTATCTTTTGGTAGTTCAGCAAACGACTTATAATGTTCTATTGGCACTATTAAAACATGTTCTTTTACTAAAGGACCCTTAGTGCCTGATAAATATATCTAGAGCAAATAAGTTGGTATCATACGATTGTTAAGTTTTAACATTAGAAATACTGTATCAACTATACCTGATCTCCAATTGATATGATCATATGTTTAGTAATATTTTTACTAGACAAACAAAACCAGCACGAATTCGTATCAATGTCTATGGCTGTTAAAAACATACACAATAGAGAATTTTTGTTTGAAAACAATAAAACATTTTACTCACATTGATTGATTTTTTGAGAAGTGTATTTTTTCTTTTTAGGTGGACCATTGTTATAATTTCTATTTGTGCTTGTGTTATAAAAATATTGATTTGAAGCAGGTAGAGCATTAGCAACATATTGCGATTGATTAGCATAAGGTGATTCAGTCACAGTGTAATCAACTTTAATTGTTGGAGCTATTTCACTAGGTGACAATACAAATCCATAAAGCCATTTTTGTTTTGATGTATTAAAAAAATTACCCAAGCCAATAAAACGTGTAACAGTGTTGCTATTATTATTTCTAAACATAAATAAGTGTACATTAGTAATCTAATTTTAATGACGAATCATAATAAACGTACTTATATGGACTTCGTTGGAAATAAATGCCTTGCAAACCAGAAAAGTGGTAACGCGGTGTTAAATTGATTGCGACCCAAGACAAAAGTTGTGATTGATATTCTTTTTCTCGGGGCTCTGCTATGTTTTTGTTCTAAAAGAAATAATAAAATTTTTTTTTAAAAAATTGATTCACTGATTGAAACACGTAAACAATAGTTTTTACTTCGGGAATTCGTTCTTTGTTGCAAATATCAACAGGCCACGGAGAAGTAAGTAGTAGGTCCAACGACGAAATCCCAGCTCGCACACAAGAATCTTTGAAATGCGCAATAGAATCATAATTGAATGTATGATTCTCATTAACCGTACTTCTATAATTTTGAACACCACTTATATAACCAATTTTAAGACCGTCAGAAGTACTGAATATACCTTCTTTACCTGTGAAACACGTAACATACTGAAATTCAAATAGATTCTTAGTTATAGCATAACTAGTAAAATGAGTTACGTCTTACCAAGGTAATAAATATTTGGAGCCAATTGCTGATCTTGTAAATTTATGAAATATTTTTCATGTTGTTTTTTATTTGGTCCTAATGTATAGATTGGAACCGAAACTTTTAACAAAAATAATAAATTAATATTTAGGTAACTAAAATAAATTAAAAATTACTTACCAATTTTACCAGACTTTTTATACTCATCCCATTCAATTTGGCAAGATTGATCATCTCCAAAAAAATCACCAATGCAAAATACATAATCAAATAAACCTTTTTTAATAAACAGTCCTTCTATATGATCAACAAATGATTTTATTCGCCCTTTGATTCCACAGCAAACTAATCTGTTAAAAAAATGAAAAATACTTTGATAAAATATACTGTACCAAGAAACATACCTATAGATGTATATATCTTCTTACATTTTACTCTGTTTAATATTATCGCACATGGTGAAAAAGTCAGTATAGGTGTATTGGCTTATTCTAGAAATGTCAACGATTGTTATAAAAATTACAAAAATGTAATTAAAAGTTTTGGTATTTGGAATGAGTAAACAAACGTTTCCGTCAGGACCACGATTAAAGGCTTCATAGCCTCTTTGATTGTATATTATATTATCTATGATCACGGTTGTAGATAGTTCTATCTATAACCGTTATACAACCGTGTTTGTGATACATGCAAAAAGCACTTAAAGCTGATAACTGATAATAAAACGAAAAAACAATAAACGTAAATTAAGTATTAAGTATTGTACTAACTACTAAGAACAATTTATACATATTTTGTAATTTAACATTTCGCAAGTTGCATGCCATCAGATAATGATCAAAACTCTGATGATCATAATACAAAACAGTCTTGGTTTTAGACGTCATTTAAAGTTTTAAGTATTTTTATTTTCACACAATAGGTGCGTCGACTTTCGTTTTAGTTATCGAAAATTTTCATCCTGCTGTCATCTGTGGTGAGTGATTGTGCACGCGCCTGTGAATGTAAATCATGGAAAACCCGAACAATGTACAATTCGATCCTGACGAAGTACAAATTCCTAGACCTATTTCTTATGTGAGTAACGTGAGAAATTTTTTGTAAATTTTTTGGATTTATAAAAATTATGTTTGAAATGCAGGTTAATACTAGAATACAAAATTTCATGAAGAGAAAGGAAGAAGATAGCAATGACAGGAACACCAGATTGTACTGTAGTCCGGTGTCTGACAATAACTACTACGATTCGTCTAGAACTTGTGTTACGGTAGCGACCAAACGTCAGAAAGGGTCAGAGTGTTATGTGAAAAGTATTGTTTAACGCATTTTATTCAATATTGTATGAATTATTATAATTGCTTTAAATTGTGCAGAGTCGAAAGTTCAAAACATATCAGGACCATTGAGTAACGGCGGCTTAGATCCAGCTAGTGACATCAGCTACAAGTTATCAATTAGTTCAAAATTTAATGGACCACAGCCAGATGTGCTGGAAAGAATATCAAACTTAGAACAATGTTTGAATCTTCCAAATGACGAGAACCAACAAATGAATGTTTATGAAAAACTTAAATGCATTGAAAATCATGTACTCAAGTTGGAAAGTATTTTATTAAAAACCAATAGACATTGCTCGCTGTCAGATTTGTGTTCAAGTGATATACAAAGTGGTTCAACAAACCATAGTGAAATACCAAAGGTATTTCAGCAAATATTAAGCCATTGAAAATACTCATTGATACTGATTTAAATTATATGAAATCAAACCAAACGGTTTATGTAACTAATAAATTATAACTTATATAATTTGTTTCAGAAAAATTTAGTTGATGCTATAGAAAAAAATAACACACATTTGACAGTTTCTCATCTCGTTCCATTAAAACCTGTAAGTAAGCGGCGTTTTTGTGATTTAGTTGGCACATTTGAAACTTTCCTTGAATGCAATTAAGTTAAGCATTAAGTTGTACGCATATTTTGATTAGAGTGAGGAATCTATTGATTTTGCAATAATGTTTTTTTCTGGTAGAAGTACCCTCCCAATTTTAATGAGTAAGTTTTTTTCCAGTTTTAAGTTAAAAACACAACATTTTAGTACAAGCTTATCCCCATACTTTTCTATCTAGTGTCAAACATTTTAAAATTTAGTTGTTATTATTTTTGTTTAAAGACAATCATGCTTAAAAGTTTGCATGTATTTGGAAAAAAAAATGATCTGACGTTATGTTTTGAGGAGGTATTTATTATTTGATTAAGTAAGCTTGCTTAGAATTTTTACCTTTTAATAATTATTGAGTTATCATTGTTTTCAAACGTAACAAAATATGTTTAATGTTCAATTTTTGTTCTGTTTTTACAATTTTTCAATAACTTTTCAAAAATACAAATTACACTTAAACTGCACACCAGTTATGTATGTTTTCAACCATTGTTTGTTACGAAAAACTGGTCGGTTGACGGTTTCAGATAATAATAAAAAGTTTAAAGTACTTCAATTCATTTTATTCTACAAGTAATAGTCATACAGTTATTCCATAATAATTATAGTATATTAATGTTTAAATTAAAGTATATTAATGTTTATTATATATTAATAAGTTTTCATAAAACGTTTTCAGAAATACACAGCTGATGATATCAAGACACTTATTAAACATATCAAAGAGTGCGAATAAATGAAGTTGAGTTTATTTAAGATAATTGAATTCATTATAGTAGTACAAATTGAAAATAAATCTAATTTTTAAACTTTAATACATTTATTTCTTCAATTTTTTCTGTACGTAATATCTTTTAAATGTTTCATCAATATGGGTCAAATACCATGAACCAGGAAACAGATTCTCAACATTAGCAGTTGGTTGAAATGGTACTATAAAAGAAAATGTTTACGAAAGTTGAAAAAAAAAATTGTTAATAAAGCATTAATAATACCTTTGTTATATGATAATTCACGGTTTTTCATTATTTTTTCAAATTCAATAGCTGGTATTTGAAACCTATTATCTAATAGCATTGGGACATGATCTAACAGATGGCCAATTAGAATATCCAGTTTTGCTCCTGAACGTATAGTGAATGAGTACATTGATGAACAAAGTCCTGATCCAAATGAAAATATTACTACTCTTTTTCTATCAATTTTGCTATTTGGTTTACTGAAAAACATATTTAAATTATTTAATTTCTTTTTATAAATTATTATTTTATCGTTTCTTCATTAATCACCTTATCAAATATGAAATCAATCCACAAAAAACAGATGCTGTGTACGTGTTTCCTATATTTTTTGGTAAATGTTGTGTTTGAGCAGTATATTTTTCAAACAATTGTTCTGTATCCTTAATTACGTCCGGGTGTGACAGTAATTCAATATTTATATCTGTATTCCTAAAAAACAACATATTTTCAAAGTGTCAAATAACAGTTTTTAACTAGTTCACAAACATATTGCTCTCACTCATATTTTATTAAATTTGGATTGGTTTCATAACATTTTCTATTTAATTGAACGTCATGAAGTATTAACCATGTAAATGCTTTTCTTACTAGTTTTCCATAAGGTGAATGAAATATGATGCTGTCAAAATGTTCTAACACACTTTTTAAACCTGGTGTATCATATTGTATGTAATTAATGTATCAATGTACAAACACATATAGTAAATTTCACGTTTAAGACAAATATATACTTGAACTGGTTTCACTATCACCAAGGCTTAAAAATTTTTTTCGATACAAAACGTAGCAATTGTTTAATGCTTTCAAATAACATTGAATTGACAATTTGCCATTAACAAGTGGGAAATTTGTATGCATATTGCCTTTGTAAAAATCATACTGGTCGTCCATGTATGAACCTCTTAGCCCTGCAAGTAAAGTAATTGCTATCACTGTTCACATAGATTCTTCATATAATACTATAATACGCCGTTATGAAAACAATGCCGACTATTCTAATAAACGTTTTCTGTTAGAAAATGATTATTCTACTATGTAGGAATATATTTTTAAAAAACTTGGCCAAAAAATTTACGTTGTATCATAATTTTTACAAATTTACATTAAAAAAAATCACTTAAAATAATTTATATATATATAGTACTGTTACATTTAACCTTTATCCATAACTAAAGGGGCATTAGGTCCCAACAAGATTGCTACAGCTCCAGCTCCACCTGTAGCTCGTGACGATTTCTCACCGTAAACAGCTAAATCTCCAGCAACAACAATAGCTAATCGTCCTGTCAAACAATTTTAGTACACTTAATATTTGTTTAAAAGTAATATGACGTGACAACAAAGTGTATGATACAGATAAAAGCTTTCTCAATAATTCTTAACACATTGATAAATACTAAAAAAATTTAAGTATTAAAATACAACAGTAGGGACACATCATCATGAAAGATGTGAAAAATGTATTTAATATTAAAGTTGGTTTAAAAAATTATTTCTACATTTTTGTGCATTATTAAAACAGTTGTTATAACTTATAGCTGTTTTCGGCATCATTAAAAACTATTTTTATGGAAAATATGCAATTTTGAGTTATTTGTGAATAATACAAAGGTATGTGGGTATACATTTTAAATTTATATAAATTAAGTTAAAATGTAGAATCAAATTTTTTGTTTCAATGTAAAAATAGAAATAGATTCATTTTAGTCAAAATATGTAAATTTTATAGGTAAAGTTTGTAGCTAAACAATGATGCCAGTAGGTTTTAAATTCTAGTCATTTGATGAATGGTGGCATTTTTTAATTTGTCACAGACAAAAATAACAAGCATTTGTGTCTCAAACATATTGAACACCTAAATTGGAACCTTGATTTGAATAAGGTAATAATAAAAACAAATACAACCAAAGTTTTTAATCACACACCATCCCAAGCACTAGACTCCAACCATGCTATTGAGTTGAACAAAGCTGCAGTGCCTCCGTAACAAGCGTTGGTTGAATCTACCCCCTCGACGTTACTGTTGCCACTATCCTTAAACAGTCTCATCAACATAGATTTGATACTTTTTGATTTGTCTACGAGAGATTCGGTGCCCACCTCCAATCTACCGACATCTGAGTAGCCTGAAAATATAACACAATAAAATATATATTTAGAAGTGTTATGTAATGCTTAAGTTCATACAAATAACAAGACACAAGTATTTCCAAATTTTTATCAGGTCTTCTAGCTATTTTTGTTTGGTTCTTTTGTTATCTACCCCATTACACAAAAATCAGTCATAACTATTATTCTCATTAATATTTAAAAATTTACAGCTTGACTAGGTATATTAGGTATTATTAATTACCTATAGCAATAAATAACAATCGGTATTTAAATGCACCAAACTACCAATTGTGACCACTGTTACTAGCTGTTCTAATTATCAAGTAAGTATTTAGTATTGCAATAAATAATGGTTAATTTGTATGGGAACTGTCAACTATAAAATCATTAGCATATTTTAATACATGCATCGAGTATATATATAATGTTCCCTTGAGAAATGATTAAAAATTGTATCATAGCCCAACTTATGCCCTTGCTGCTTGGTGCCTCCAATCAACTATCCACCAACTATTTCAAAATGTTTAAGAGTTATTTAAAATATACACCAAAAATAAAAAATATAAAACGGTAGAAAATATGGCCAACGGGTGAGAAATTGTTTGGAAAGGCTCACTTCTTTGTGTAGGCCAGTATTTCCGAAGTTTTGGCTCAAAATTATTAAATATCTGAAAACATTAACTATTATAAATCTTTGCATTAAAAAAATGATTCTGAAAAAGAACAGTACCTATCTATACATTGTGAGAAAAAAACACAATTAACATAAAATATCAGCAATTTTAATAACTAATTACACAGAACAATCTATTACCGAATTTATAACAATATTATTACATGTTCTTTTTTTGTGAAACAAACCGCACAAAAACTATCAATATACTTTCAAACATAAATAAGGTTATATTAATTTGAGTTAAAATTTTAAATAATGCAAACACTAATAAATGAGGTATTGTCTTCATGGAAAAAATATCCGGTTTGAATTAATAAACTTAAATTTTCAAAAATCACAAGCATAATATAATATATCTTTACTTGTTTGTGTCCGACGCATTAAAGAACTGACTGCAGTCAGGCACAATGATACAGCATCTTCGCGGTCCGAACAAAACGCCATTTTTTCTTGGGCCAAACCGATTGTGTACTTTCCTTTGGATACACAATCGTTTAACTCGAGATCTGCTTGACTTACATAGCTGGACGGAATGTACAGCTCTAGTGCCAATATCCCGACATGGTCGGGCCGTCCAATTTGTCCGTCCGCCATGGTTTTTTTTAAAGAAGAGTTTTTTTTTTTTTACAGCAATTAAAATATTGTTTACTATATTTTACAAATTAAACTTGTAATTTGTAATATTTTAACTTTTATCTTAATTTAACAAAGCTTGCTGAAAAATTAATACCGTTGTCCAACTGTTAGCAGGTACAATTTGTCATTCTAAAAGTGTTTACCCAACCGTAGTAATAAATAATAAAAAGCATAAGACAAAAAGGGGCAACTTTTATAAGTTATATTATTAATATAGTATGTATAGGTTGTTAAATTAATTGTGTATTTATCAGTAACTATTCTACTCAATAAATCATAATTAATAACGCGCATCAATTAAACAGAAAACTATTAAACTAAAATGAAATAAGCAAATTGTTTGTTATATGCACGGTATAGTTTGTTTTATTGAATTAGTTAAACGAGTTTTACAACCCACTTGCATAATATGTAGAATTACCTAATTAATAATTGCAATGGTATTACATTGATCCTGCCTAATGAGTGTGAAAATATGATTTTTTAACACTCTCAACTAAGAATGCATTGAATAAATTGACCTTGAATTTTGATGGGTTTAGTTTAATAATAGTAGTAGAGGGGAAAAAAACTATTAAGAGTCAAAACTGTAACTTACCTTGGAATAAAACAGTCACCTTAACGTGTAGGTCATATAAGTTTTAATTTTATTGAAAATAAAAATTTATTGATGATGTAAAAAAAAATTATTTTAAGATCCTATAGTTTTTAGTTTAAACTTCAATTATTGAACTACTGAAATGGTCTCAATATCAAACGATGAGTAACAGTTCAGCTTATTATTAAATTATGTTTATTTTTGTATTTTTATAAATGTTATTTTGGTAGGTATTAATAAAAAAAATAACAGTCAGAAAGTTATGAGACCAAAAATTAAAGATAAATAAAATGTAATTCTCCATTAGTCTTGAAAGTTTTAAAATTGAGCACATTCATTAATGGCGTGTGCTTATGTGGAAAAAAAATAAAATTAATAATTAAATGGAGGTAACTTCTGGTAGTTTTATTTAAAACAAAAATTTACATATTTTATTCAATTTACTAACACGTTATGGAATCCATATTATACTATCATATAAAGTGAATCAATTGAAAGAGCTCAAAATTGTTTTCTAAAATACGTAGCCACCAACTTAAATTATCTGTTTGAACCATACATCTATAAATTAATTTGTATAGATTTGAATTTATCTACACTGGCTTTCTAGACGTCAAGTTGCATGTATAACATTTATGGTTGAATTAACTCCCCTTATTTACTATTCAGTTGAACGTCCCTCAACATCAACTTAGACATCCCACTACTTTTTATATCATCTCTTACTACAATTCTAACTTTTCTCTTTCTAGACTTTAGAACAATGTTGTTGTGCAACAAATACCCCATATTTAATTTTTTTTTTTTTTAGATACAACACATAAATTAAGTATATCTCGTATTGCTAATTGTTTCCACTGTAATCTGTATAGTTAATTGCTATGCTACTTATACTATTTTAGCATATTATTAACTTTTATAACTCCATGTATATTTAAATGTAATATTGGGTTTACACCCATTTTATTCATAAAATAAATACAAAATAGTTACAAGTACAAATTTATAATAACGACGTTAATATAACATTAACCGTAATCTTTGATTTAATTTATACTATACAAAATTTCTTTCATACACTAGACAATTTATTAGTTGCTTTGAATACACATCCTCTTCTGGCTAAATCATTCATAATGTTTATAATGTTGACACAATCGTCTGTAAAATATTTGAAGTTGTGTTAATGAGACCAACAATGTACAAGAGAAAAAGAGTTGTATAATTCATTTCAGTAAATTTTTCAGGAAAGCAAAAACAATGTTTATAGATTTCTACCCATCTAATTATTTAACAAAAAATATGCCTTATGAACTATTATTTTGGTGAAATGTATTAACATAAAAAAGTGATTGAAAAAAATCAAAAAACTATTGATCCTAATGTACTAGTACAATTGAATCAAACCATAAAATCAAAATCGAAAAAAATGGACTACTTTCGTTTTTCCTCTCTACCCATCAGTTGTAAAAATGTACCAAAATAATAATAATAACGTCTTAATTTGAACTAAAATTATTCTCACCCATTCCACTGTGAATATTTCCAATTTGCTTTAAATTTGATGTTTGAAGCATGTTTTTTATACCATAAGGATAATGTCCCATTGTTAATGCATATAACTGTGAAAATATACATTTTACGTAAGAACCAGATAAATTAATGTCATAACTTTCTAGTTATAAAATATCACAATACCTTTTTTATATTTATCCAAGTATACATAATGTCAGGAATCTGCAATGAAGGGAAAAGTTTACACTGCTCTAAAAATATGTTTCCCAAATCCCAATTCCCTGAAGTAACAATTATTGATTTTCCTTCATCATTAGTGTGCTCTTTGTACCATTTATTAAAATCGTGTAACACGTCATCAAACTGTGAACAGTTATTGACCATGTCCTAAAACAAATCTTATTAATTAATCATTTTTACAGAAAAAAAGACATAATTTCTATGTTAACATTGTAAACTCATAGTTTTCTGTAACTGGTCACACACGGTTAATAATAAATACTTATTGCATATTTTACTTTTACTAAGCATATTATTTTTTTAAACGACATTAAAAAAAAAAAAAAAAAAAAAATAGTAGGTACTTTTTGTATTTTAAGCTGACTAGTAATAAAAACAGCAATTAAAAAAAAAAATTGTTTTATTTAAAATCTCTTCATCTGTTACAATGAAATCATTCTACATTTGTAATAGACTTTTAATTTATTTTTACTAACAAGTTAATTTAAACAAGTGTCATGTACACTGTACACTACCAGAAACTAAATAAAAATAGAATTCATTATTTAGTAGGTATCAACAGTGCTCGAATTAGAGGAGGGACAGAGCTCCACTTGAATTTTTTTATATTTTGATAACACCCCTTCAAATTATTGGGCTAGGTTGAGTTTAATCATCGTAAAGGACGCTACATTTTTTAAAGTCTCGGAGTTCCCCCTTTTCAATTATTTTTCCAATTTGAGCACTGGGTATTTACCAACTAAATTATTAAGCAACTTTTATATGTTAAGTGTTGGTGTATAATGTTACTCAATTCATAATAATACTACGTTCTAAAATAATACCTGTGTGATTCCAGTTAACTGTGTACAATAGTCTGTCAAATCTGTGTGAATCATTGGTTTAACATAGGAATGAAAACACGATAATATTTCAAAACTGTTTTTGGTTGTAGATAACTCAATTAATACACATGGGAATTCAATGATTTCCTGAAATAAAAAAAAAAATTCAAGTTTCCAGCTAAGGTAATCATATAAAAAACAAAAGAAAAAAATTAATAATTTGAACCCTATTTTCATTTGTTTTCATTTTTTTTTTTTTATAGCAATACCCAGCATTTCTCCACAAAAAAAAAAAAGAAAAAAAATCTAAAAAACGTACAACTACTTACTGTTTTTACCTAAATATTATACAAAGGGTTGAGGGCAATATGTTATAACACCTCCTATAAAATCATTGCACGTAAAATTGTTTTATGTTTCTAGTATAATAAATTTTTTAAATGTTATTGCAGCTAAGCAATGAACCAATATTTTAAAAATTATAAGTGTTATTATTTAAGATTTGAACAAAAGAAATTATGAAGCGAAAAGTACTTTATGCTTACTTAAACTTAACATAGCAGTTTTAAAAATTATATAGGTAAAATTCTAAACAAAACAACTTAAGCGTTTTCTCAACTCCAGATCAGAAATGATAAAATATAAGTACAAATTTACTCAGAATATATGTATACGTAGGTATGTCGAGATAAAAACAAAACTCCCCAATGGGTGTAAATGACCTTAGTTTATGGTTTTTACACATTTTGTACATCACAAATCCCAGAGGTCAGATGTGCCTGTCGCAGAGCGCCCATTGATATTTAATTGTATCATGATCGTCGGCCGTTAAATATATAATTACTAGATTTTTATTTTTAATATTTTTGACCGTTCAAATCGCGTGCAGCCAAACACAATATTTTGTGATAAGCGTTCTCGCACAAACAACAACCGACCTGAGGTTTAAGCGCGTTTGGTCCGCCGTCGCACGTGGCTTCAAAATCCAAGACAAGAAACTTATTGTACGACTGTTGTTGCAGTGGCCCGCGTTTGGCGTCCGTCTTAGATTTGACCGGACTGTTGGCGGACCGGATAAAAAACGTCTTGCCGGACGTCGAGTCGAGTCTGCCGAGTTTTCGGTACAAGACACTGCACGGGTGCCATCTCGTCACGGAGGCGCACGGCCACAATTGAATCTTTCTGAATATCATATTAATGGACTAGAACAAACCACAGGGACAAAAACCAAAACGTCATTTATCGGGGTCTGGCCATTGCAAAACGTTCGATAGGTAGATAGGGAGCGTCGCAAAAACTCGAAAATCGGAATTCTCAAGGCGCAAACTAACATTTGAAATTTTTCAATTTAAAATCGTGTAATAATATTCTCATTGATAATACTGTTTTGTTATCTTTGACCAGGTAAATAATATTATCTGTTATCTTAAATCGTTTATTTAAAATCTACCACTATACCCAAACCATAGTTTTAGCACAGAATAAATGAAATCAGAATGGAAACCTATTTGTAAACAAAAAAACGGCAGCCATTTTCTCAGTGACCCCATCTGTTATCATTTCGTTTGCGTTATCATAATATTATTAAGATCGTTTTTTTCTACAAAATTTTTTGTTCATTTATCCATGGTTGTTTAATGTTTTATTATTTGTTTACGTGACTAACGCATGGTTCAGTGTTGTGGGTGTATATGTTTTTTCTTTTGTAATTTTGTTATTTGTGTTGGGAGAATTTGACCAGACGTTGCTATTTTATTCATTTTATAATTTAATTTAAAAATGGGAAGATACATAGACTGTAGACTAGCCTTACACCCTCAGCTTGTTCCAGTCTCCAGATAGCTTGGATAAAACATTCTCCTTAGACTTCAATGATTTAAATGAGAGACTATAGCTCATTTATATAAGCTATGTAAACATTGAATAATATTTGTCTAAATCCAAGACAACCACGTCTGATTTCAAGCGTTTCTGGAAGCCATTTTCTACATGTGTGACCATTGCCAATTTCTTCCTTGTTTAATGCCGACTTGTTCTTTTGGTAAGGCTTTCTGTATCTGTGTCTGAATTCTTTTCAGTGGTACTCTCGAAAAGTTTATTGCGTTAATAATTAGTTGTGAGATAATACATATTGAAAAAATATGTGTCACAAACTAGTTTGTACTTTAAATTTTACTCAGGTAAACATATTAAACAATAATTATAATTATAATATACATTCAAATTGTGTATAATTGAATAATAATTGTTTTAGTGTTTGAAAAAAATAATAAAATAATATTTAAAATTTGAATGCACGATAAGTGATGACTGATAAGTGAACAGCTGTTTTCGGAGTCACTGAGAAAATGGCCGAAGGTCATAGGCGATACGTCCTATACTACCCATGTTAAATTATCAATGTTTCCATTCTGATTTCATTTATTCTGTGGTTTTAGGTCTGTTCCGGCAGATCACGACGCAGGTACCAGGTAGAATACCTACATCGTTCAGCAAATCATTGAACTGTGTTTGAAGTGTAATGGCTGTGTTTACTGGTTGTTCAGCGGTCGGAGGTCTGTTGGAACAGACCGTTGGGGGACAGCAAAATTTGCTTTTTGCATTTAATGCATAACGAGCACTAATCAGACACGAAAATTTTCTGGTTGTCTGTAAAATTGGTTTTAGTACTTACTGTTGTAAGACGTTCTCAATTGTATTTCACTAATTTTGAAGTATGAATAATATTTTGAATCATAGGTAGGTACCAGGCAAATGTCTTGTTTAGTTAACACCCACTGTCCCATTAATCACTAAATAACGTACTCAATATTATTTACATTTTATCAAATTTCAATTAATTTTTTTTTTATTAAAAACTAGAAAAAAGACCAATCAACTATTATGCTTAATCATACCTATGATTATCTTCATATTGTTACTTTTCATTGCACAGTATGATTATTTATCAAACTAAAAAAATTTTATTTATTAAGTTATACAAATTCTCACATCTTAGCGCTGTAATATACTTTATGTACTTATTTTAGTTGTATACACACACACACACACACACAATAGGAATCACATTAATGAATACATAATATGAAGTATATTTTAAATAAATGTACTCGATACTATATATTTAAAACACTTTAAAGAGTATAAAGAACACATGTAAAAATAAAAATATTCATAAATACGTCGAGGTAATTTAACTTAATTTATAATAAGTTTACTAAAAAAAAGTTACAAGTATTTCAAGTACAAAAAAATAAAATAGATAGTTATTGCCAAAACAATTACTAACATAATTCAATGATACACATAATTTTTATAGAGAACGCTCTCAGAAATTTTGTTAAATTTACTTACAAAACAGAATATGATTTTCAAACATCTAAATTTAAAATGGAATTAAGCGTTAAAAGTTAAATTTAACTAAAATTTTATTAATTTACTCTTTAAAAAATTATTAGAACACATATTTAAAGATTGCAATAAAAATACAATTATTAAAAATATACATTGTTAAGATTTATCACAAATTTTAAAGATTTTATGATTATAATAAGAGCAGTAGGAAAAAGGGGTTTAATCTACAAAACAGAAATTATTTGCTGCATCAATACTGAAAACTATGTTATTGATATGAAATAATATTTAACATTCCACTGCTAGAATAATCCCCAGTCATTAAACTGTTGTTGACTGGACAACTCCCGATAGTTGTAGCTGCCCCTAATGCTAGCTGTTGGTTCTATAAAAGTCATGATTAATTTAAAAATTATTAACAATTTATAACAGTAATAATTTATATTATGTTAAAATAATTTACTAAAATCATGACAGATTATGTACATTTTACTAAATTGTGAATCTACATTATATAAGCCACTCAATTGTCTACCTGTGAGGTTGTAAATAATGTAGGAGATATCCCCCCACCAATGAGTTGAGCTCCAGCAGTTGATGTAGGAGTACTGACTCTTTGCCGTCCAGTACTACTAATTGATCCTGGATGGATGTTAGGTTGAGATAAGGTACCTGTATGATAAAATTATTACATATACAATTAGAAATAAATCTAATTTACGGCCCAAGCAATTTTTTCCAACCAGTGTTTTTTTTTACATTGTAAGCAATTGTGCAAATGAAAATTAGGAAATAGGAAATAAACTGTTGCCGTTTATTAAGCAACACCCATTCTTTAGTAGTTACACAACATAATGACGTCACAACCCAAACTCAAGAACCATCCAACCAACCTCAATCAACTATCAGTCCAATCCAAAAACCACAGTGAAAGCTTCTTTGACTGAATTCAAACCCTTGCCCTCTCAAAATAGAACATATGCAAATGTAACCTCAAATCAGGAACCTCCAAAATCAGACAACAGTAATCAATCAGATACAGGTATCTTATTATCTAAATTTATCAGTGACTTCCAAGCTATCATAAATCCATTGCTCTCCCTTTTAACAACAGTCCTAAACTTGCAGCCCAAAATGACAAATAATACCCCAACCTCCAAATCTTTGCTCATACTCCTTTGGAATGCCAACGGTATTCATAATCATATAGCCGAACTCTCACTTGTACTTCACGAAAAACGCATAGACATAGCTCTGATATCGGAAACACATCTAACTAACAGAACAAAAATACACATTCCCGACTACACAATACTGAGATCAAACCACCCAGACGGTACTGCGCATGGTGGAGCGGCGATAATCATTAGATCTACAATTCTCTTTTATATAGTCTCTCAACTAAACGAACCCCACATACAATCTTTCACCATCCAAATTACTCTAGATCATTCCCCAATCTCCATCTCTGCAGCATACTGTCCCCCTAACCAAATCATTTCCGCAACACTATTTGAGCAATTTTTCAACTGTCTTGGTAACTACTTTATCGTTGGTGACGACCTTAATGCAAAACACAAAATTAAGCCAACGACTTTACTCCTTCAGACCCATTCTCGGTAAATTCTCAAAATTAAGTCTCAAAACTAAAATTCACATCTATAATCTTCTTCTCAAACCTATTTGGCTCTACGGTATTCAACTATGGGTCGCGGCAAAAATATCAAATACACAAATAATTGAAAACTCAAGTCAAAGTACCTTCACTGGACGGTTTCTTCCCTCAAGACATTCAAGCTATCGCACTTAATTTAATAAAAACATACATTATGCTTATTGTACTTTTTTTTTAGTATAGATTGTATAAATTCCGAATTAATAATAATAATAAAAAAAAAAAATTTTGCACTATGCCTATTTAATTCTAACAATTAATTACCTAAATTTATAAGATTTGCATTGTTAGCTACGCCAGTATTTGATGACTGAGAAACATCCATTGGTATATCTGTGGTATAACCATTTATTGGGATTCCATTAACCATGTTTAAACCTAATAAATTATAAAAATAATAAACATCTCAATGAAACGATACCACACAAATGTATGATAAATAATACCAGATGTAGTACTTTGTAGATCTAAGTTTGTCCAGTAGCTTTCACTAGGTGATATAGTGTTAACTCCTGGTGGAGGTTGAGGAGGCTGGCCAGTGTATCGAAAATATGGGTTTTTAAGATCCAAGTTATTTGTAGATCTTGTATGTGGTATTCCATCAATCATAAGGGTCATCAGAACATCATAACTTTGTCTAAAATATAACGTAACACATTTTAATAATTATTTAAAGGAGCAAGGCAATGAAGAAAAATATCAATATTATAAAAAGCATTTAAGGACACAACTTTTTGTTTTATAATGATCATTATTTTTATCAAAATGAAATTATAAATTATCTTAAAAAAATTATTAGAGCACTTATAACTAAAGACCGGATTTTGCATAAAATGCATGTTGTTATTTTCAACATCATATACATGCAGTCAATGAGTGTCAACACAAATCATTACTTGATTGATTAAATATCAAAATTTTATACTGCATATTTTTGCATATTTTAACAAAAACCGTACAAATATACAAATAAAAACACAGATCATAGGTACGTTTATATAATATTATAATATCAAATATTTTACGTCTCAAAGAATATTCAGACGCTAAAAATAGTTCCATAGGTTGGTTGTACGGGTTTTATAGTGGAGACATGGCTTTACCTCTTTTATCTAATCTTGTTGATAAAATGCCCTAAACATAATTTGTACAGCAACATATATGATATTACAACCACTTCTACATATATCCAAGACAATTATTGTTAGTAAGAATTACGCTGTAGACAAGACGTGAGTATTGAGTGTACCTACGTGTTTTTCAACAATAATTATTTTGTAATACACCAGTTAAAATGCCCAAAATTCCAAATTCAAAACTTGAATTACAATTTAACAAAAATTAAATTTTTGTACTATATTATACATGTAACTTTTTGTTTATGAAAAATGTAATAAAATTAATAAACAATTATCACTGCAAAATTAAAATCAAATATAAAATTGAAATTTTATTTTGCATTTTTTCCTTGCATATTTTGACTTTTTTTAGTGCATGTTTGCATGCATATTTTACAATTTAAAATGCATATAAATCCGGTCTTTACTTATAACAATAAGTCATAATAAACTATGCAAATCACTTTGCCATAAAAAATTTAACTTTTATTTAAGTAAATATGTATTTTAATAACAATGATACCATCATCAGTACTAAACACATAACGTATAAAAATGTATTTACTTAAATAAAAAGACAGGGTGATTTGCTTAGTTTATAAATAAACTTATTTTTTAATAAATTCAATATGCCACTAGATGGATCCGGGTGGAAGATCCGGTCCCATAATAATATCTGTCAATACCTTCATCATGCTTTTATACCTGACAGTGATCTGTCCTAATGCATTTGTATATGAATTATAATTCATTCCTTCACATTACATAAATTTTTCAACAGTAGCATAATTGCCAACATATTTAATAATTTTTTTCAATAGAAGCATAATATACAATACACACTAACCTAACATTAGCTTGAAGAGTAACACTTCCAGTTAGTATTTGTCCCACTTTAACAAGTATAGGTGTTTCCAATAGGCATCTTACTTGATACCAGTGGGTCAAAGATTCTGTTGGTGAAGTTGATAGCCATATTGTTTGACTACTGCCTTGAAATGCTACATCAAACCAGAAGGCTAAGCCATGAACAGTCCCAGATTCTAATATATAGAACTCTAGCGGTATGTCAATCTTGTGCAATTGTTCTTCGTTTGCAGAGAGGAAATCCAAACTATGTTTGACAGATTTTGCTAGGCAAATACGTATATCAAACGTGTCAACTATTGGCTGTCTGAAGTATTCATTCATTGCCTGATCTCGTAAGGAACTCAAGTCAACTCCATGAAAACACGTTTGAACCCTTGAAAATCAATGACAGTTAAAGTACATAATTGTAGGAAAAAATAATTTTAAACATACCAAAAACCAGCCTTGTTAGTTTGCTCCATAAAAAGGGCATCATCAGTGAACGGGGCGATATGTAAATCACCTTTACTAGGATACATTTTACCTATCAACATAATTTGTGACATTTTAAATTATTGTTTTTAAAAAAATATCATTTTTTTTTTTTAACCAAAACACAAGTTTTAAGTACCGTAATTTTAATATGTACTAAAATATTAAAACACATTCAATGCCGTGCACTTTTTTTGGTAGGAGCATTTATCATCGTACAAACTCAAACACAAAAGATTTCATTGTTTACTCACAATATAAATTTTTTTGTCAACTAGTTTTTAACAATGGCATTGAATGTGCCAAAAAAAAATGTTTAGGTTACATGATAGTGAAAGTAAACTCATTTAATTTGAATACTTAAAACATAATAATTATTCACAAAATTAACTTGCCTCCAGGTTTCAACCACTTTTTTGAATGCAAATAGGTTTCTAACATCCTTTCATTGTAAAGCATGTATCCCATAGGTTCCGATATAATCACATCCACTTTTTCAGGTAATTCAATTTCTTCTATCTTACCAGGAACAACAAATATTTTATCTCCTAAATTATTTGAATCTACCAGAGTCTAAAAATGTAAATAAAAACATGGAAAATCAATAATATTAATACGTTGTTGTTGGTGTACAATTTGTTTTACCTGAGCATGAGAAGCCATTGAGCTGGCTTCAACTGCATAAACTTTTTTAGCACCAGCTTGGACGGAAAAAAATGATAAAATGCCAGACCCAGCCCCAACGTCAAGAATGACTTTATCTTGAAAATCAATTGTATTAATTAATACAGCTTTTTGATAAGTACTTGTCCGTATATAATCTTGTAACATATTTTGTTGTTGAGAGAGATATCCATAAAACTAAACATTTTAAACACATTAGGAATGGTTATTATCATACAAAGAAAGTTCATAATACTTGAAAATATTGAACAGCTGATGCCTTTTCAGTCCGATTAGAAAACACAGATGGTTGGTTTCCTTTTTTAGCTTGGGTTATTAACACAGTGAATTCATACAAATCTAATTTATTTATAAAAATTATAGCATGTAAATATCTATACTTTTTTCGTTTAAACAACTTACAAAAGAGTTAATAAAAATAACACATTACCTATATGGGTTTTGAATTTTAACATATACGTATAGTTATTTAATTGAATGGCGTAAGTTTCTTTGGCAACTTTACAATAATCTACTGAATAACTAGGAGTAAAGTCCAAAATAATTTCGTTGTTACTACCTGCAAAAATAATTAGGCATAATGTTAAATAAGTATAATACCAAACTAATACAAACTAGTTACCTAAAATGGTAAAATACGTTTGTCTTGTGTTTTTACAGATTCTTAACAAAAATAACTCAATATATAATAAAATAATAATAATACTGTTAGGTACCTCCTAATGCTTGTTATTTGTCAGTTGTATTAAACATCAAAATTCATTAAAATATCATTATCTTGACCATTATTAAATTAAGTAATATTTTAAGTAGGTAATATCAAGTAATATTTTTTTGGAAGAATGAGGAACGTCTGATAGCTGTTATCACTATCAATATTATGATTTTCTGTTAAATCGTGTATTGTAATGAACACTTAAACTGGGTATAGTGTTACAGATTTAACAATAAAATACTTGGGAGTAAAAATAATTTTAGTATTTTATAATTTAAAATTTCCATCATTAACAACAATTGATCGCCTATGTGTAATTTACGTTGGTGTTTAATTTTGAAGATTACAATTTATTTACCATGTTAATAGTTTTTCAAAAAAAAACAACAGCGAGTTAAGAAATAAAAGAATTTTTTTTTTTTTTTAGGTACCTACTACTACAAATCTCAATAATTGTAAACAGTTAATGTGTATAGAGAGTAAAATTGTCTACCTATTATTCACAGCGGTTTCTTACAGAGAGGTGTTAAATAGATTTTGGGAAAACGGGTATCTACAAATGAACTGCCAATCATTAGCCAATTAATACAATAATTGTTGAAAATAGTTTTGTTAGGACCGATATCATTTTAGGTTGTAAAAAGGATCCTGCACCTTTCGTATTATAGACGATTGTGCCATAATTCAATTCAAACAAAATGTTCAAAACAACACATTTGTCTCATTAATCATCCATGCTATCTATAGGTATGTCACTTATTTCATAAATGTTCAAAACTATAATTTCTTGTACGTTTCTTTACAGACCTACCAAGATGTTTATTTCAAGTGAATATTTAACACTAATTCATTTAAATACTAGGAACATATAATGGTACCCCCAAGGCTATGCGCCTGTTAAAGAAACGTCACTTGATATATATATTTTTATAATAATGTTAACACACATTCTCGTTTATGTCTAATTGGTTTCAAAATTTGTTGAAGTACAAAAAAAAGCAAAAATTAATAACGTTTGGATAAGGCAGTGGTTCTCAACATTTTTGGATACATGTCACCTTTATCCGTGAGAGCGCAACACCATACGTCTCCCTAACAAGAAACTCCCATATCATTATTCTTTTCTCGGAGGATTTCGTGTCACCCCTATACTGGATCCATGTCACCCCGGTTGAGAACCACTGGGGTAGGTGCTGGCTCGTTTTATAGATGGAGAGAGTTCTACACACCACGGTTTCAAAGTTAAAACGCCCCGTATCGCCAACACGTACACATCTGGGATCTCAATCAACACTTTCGAGTCTAGGAAACAATCAAAAAAAAAAAAATCGTGACCTTTTCCAGTACCCACCTAGGTAGGTAGTAGGGCAGGGCCTAAAATAGTGTGTGATTCCTGACACAAAGTGTACCTACGCTGAAATTCAAAATTACACAGAGTTACAAATACCCGTCACGAAAATCTATCGGCAGTTGGAACTTAAAAAAAGCGTGTACGCCGAAATCCGATATTTTTCAGGCCGTGTAGTAAGGGGATACATTAAAGAATGGCGTGTAACGCGCGCGTTCAAACGAATACGGGGACGGTGGCGTTGTGTGCTACAAACGTACTTAGGAGTTGAAACTGCATCACTTGCGACTTCGTCCCAAGGACGCCCGCGCTCGTGGCGGATATGTAAGCGGGACAGTACTCGACGGCGCCTCCGTCTTCGTCCGTGTTCAGATCGACTTTGACAATTTTCGTCAGGGCCAATCGCTTACTACCGCTGCTGTCCACTCCGTTGTTGGCGCGTTGTAAGCTGACGGCCATGTTTACGAGCTCGGGCGGAACGTTTAACGAGACTGAATGCCGGTCGAAACGCGAGCGCGGAAAAACAAATTACAAAAACGCGGTACCCTAACCGGGTCGGACAAAGGAGCCTCGCGATGGCGTCGGCGGCAGTGAGATGAATCGCTGCGGGATCCCGCGGGCATGTAGCGCGGCGCGAATCGTTAGGGAGATTTCGTCCGTCGGAACGATTAACGCGCCTACACGCAGTCTGTGCGCGCAAACTGTTGTTATTTACTTGGTGTGAAAAAAAAAAAAAAAACCGCGAGTGGAGTGATAAAACAATTAAAGAGCAAAATCGAATGCTATCCGGCGAGCTGGTCGCCAAACACAACGTGTTTCACTTTATCGTGCGCGCCGGCCCGTGCGATGCGATTGCGGCATTCGGCAAATTCCGGATATTCAACGCCCGCCATCCAGTGCTGACGCGCGTTGCTACACCACGTCCGGGGCGGCCGAGCGCGCGCGCGCGCTTAGTTTTCATGGAAACGAAAAGATGGTCTGAAATGAAAATAATAATATTATCTTGCGTTCGCGCGAGACGCTGGCGCACGTATAGTAGAGAAACAATTTTTTTCTATTAATTAATACCAACCACATAGATTAATATTATTATTAAATTGATGGACTATTTATTTTTAGTTTTCAATTTTGAGTGAAGCAGAGAACGTACTGGTCGTGTATTTTTACCATTATGAAATCACGATGTATGTTGTTCTTCAATAGGTAATTTGTTCTTGGTTTTGGTGTAAATTTTTTCAAAAAACAGACACAATTTCGATAAAATTTGTTTTTGAGAAGAAAGGCATCAAAAAAGCATACTATGAAAAAGGCGATCGTGAAACGTATATTAGAATGTAGCTAAAATACTTAAGTGATATTAGTTTATTTTTACGTTGTAATAGTATATAAAACAGTCGAACCAAACAAAAGAAAAAATTTAAGAAAAAAAAAAAAAGCGCCGGGTTCGGTCTAGGTCGCATGGGTAGTATGACCCCCGTACTAGCGACTATATACGCTTTGGGTGGGTCACTATATATAGTTAATAAGTTGTGGTTTAAACGCGTTCATTGCCTTCAAAAATACGATTCTGAGCGAGCTCTGTTGTTGTCTAGTATACGTCGTAGTAAAATCATTACTGTAACGATAAAAACTTTTATCAAATCTGTATCTTCCCTATTTTGGTATCGTGTAAAAGTTTCGTCCGATCTTTAATTTGGATGTTATGATCAAAAAAGTCTAAATTGCCCGAAATGAGGAGTTTTACGACTAAATAACAACGTGAAATCGGCTATAAACCAAAATTGTGTTAATCAATTTTCTAAATTTTTAACCACATATGTAAAGCTATCTTGTTTAGATTGTATTAAAGTTTCGAGACATAAACGTAAAATCTAGAGGGTTTAAGGAACAACAACTGCGTAAAATTCAAAAATTTCAAAGTTCTATAACTCCCTTAAAAATGGTCAAAATAGTTTGAAAACTCGTTAAAAAAAATAATGATTCAGTATAGTTATTAGTCCAAACACGTTCACCAAAGCTTCAGGACCAACTTTTGGGAATAGTGCATAGTAAAGCTCTATTGTACAAATTTAAATAATCTTTGTAGGCAACACTTGAGGTATTTATTCATCACAATACAAAGATAAATTTTATTTCTTTAACATGGCAAACATCTTAAAAACACATACTTGTCTTAAAAAATAAATTTATTATTACAATATAATACTACAACATAAAAATGTTTCATTGAACTAAAAAAAGAATAATATATGACTAAAAATCTATAAACTACAAATATTACTTAATGTTTAAGATCATTTTTCAGAATATTAATTCACAGTATATATGTGTGTGTACAAAAACAAACTCGATAATAATTTAATTTTAATATTTATGTCATGAGTAAAAAGCAATTAATAGTAATAAGTTATACACGTAGAATCACATAAAAAAAATAACAATAAAACATATTTTACAATGCCCGAATTGTATGCTTTGAAAATTCGGTTTTTGGCAAATTTAGAAAACATGTAAAATCATCACGACAAAATTTGTACATGGCAACCCTACATTTTATTACTAAAACTAAAACAAAATATTAACATTTTATAATGTATTCTTAAACAATAAAATGCAAGTAGGTTGTTCTAGTCATCCAGAAAATTGAACGTTTTAATATACTTTGACAAAATTGTGAAAAATCAATAGGTCTTTTTTATTAACTTATGTAAAGTTTTTTTGATATTTTTTTTAAGGAACAATCAAGACGTTTTTGGAAATGTAAATATTCTACTTTACAACAAAATGTTAAGTATTCTAAAAATTAAAAGTATTGCGCTGTACAATATATATTTAAAAACCATTTCGATTAATTTATAGAACAGACGTAAGAGAATAAAAATGTGTTGTTACTTAAGTTCAAAAATCCAGTCTTATAACTTTGTCAGAAACAAAGCATTTTTTTGTACACAAATCAATTGAACAAATAGTTCTATTTTTATCACATTGACATGTGTCTGTGCATTCAAATGGACTAAGAAACTTAAGAACATTGTCTGTGACACCTACTTTCCACATTCTTAAAAATAAATTTATAAAACATATTTATAAACTTTTGATAATTTATTTTTTATTTTTTTTACATTTTTTTCAAGTAATGTTTAAATTAATAAAAAAAATTTTTTTTAAAGGCAATGTAGGATACATAGAAGACATTATTCAGAATCCAAATCTGTTTTCATAGTTCATTTCGGTCCACGCACGTGGACGTACTGATGGAACTCGCCAGGCATGTTTAGGTCTAAAATATAGAGGGACAGAGGCCCTTTATAACTTTTAAAATATATTTCTCAATGAAATTGCATACGAGTATACAATATATTTATTAATTATTTCTATTGGTTAACGTGTCGCGTAAAATTCAAAAATTTTCATTAAAGTTTGGTAACAGTTTTATTTAAAAATTGCAAAACTGGTAATTTAAATAATTCAAAAAACATGGAATGTAATGTATATTAAGTCGTAACGTTTCATCTAATACAACATAAGTAAATGTCACACATTTCACCCAAATTCTAATTCATTAAAAAACCAAATACAAATTATTGCTTGATTTTAAGAAAAAATATTTTAATCCAAAATATTTTTTATTGAAGTCTTAAGATGTGTAAGAGCTGTCAAATAATAAATAGGTATCAATAATTTGAAACAATTCAGCAGCTTGAGGAATTCTCCCAGTTTCCAATTTAGACCACACTGGAATATCTGAAAGTAAATAATACAAATTAATGTAAGTAGTATAATAATTGTTACATTCTAAATATACAACAGTATATTACCATTGAAATATAACTCAAAGGCACCAGTTGAAATCAACATTCCTTCAAACATGTTTGAACCAAAAAATACCACCAGACATGAATAAATTTTGTTAGAAATACACCAAATCCACCAATTTGGCTGTGGTCTGCCAATATATTCAAAAAAATTGACACCAGACCCAATTGCAATTATAATCAACAGTTTTGCAATACCCTAAAAATAATAAACGACAATAGTAATATTTCACAAATCAAAGTAACTTAACAGTCGGGAAGACCTTCACACAAAATTATTCAATAAAGCGTGTTATCTCTTAATTACATAAATAATTAAATATACTACTTACCAAAACTTTTGCACCAATTAAATGTATTATTGATGGATCATAGTTTGCTCCTTCAATGTTAAGTTCAGGATATTTTTCTCCGAGTATCTTTGCATAGAGGTCAAAAGCCTTTTGATAACCACAAGAATAGCTATAACAAAACGTGTTTCAGTAAGCAACTAATAGTTTAATTAATATTAAGACCTGTATTATAAACAATTATTACCAAATGTTATAAGTAAAATAATTATTATGATATTTATCGTCTAATCTGTGCTGATAAATGTTTGTAAAACCAAAAACTAACACAAGGTATTGCAGAAAACATTAGGTAATTGAAATAATAAGCATCTATATAATTCCAAGGAATAAACAAAATATTTATTTCACAACATAAAAAATCAGTGGTTTGTAAGGATGAGTACATCATATTATTGTGATAAAATCCACTATGTTAAATACCTAATTTAAGGCTAAATTAAGAACTTTAAAGTATTCACACATTTTTAAAAATTTTGTTTCATAAAATCCAAGGCTAACTGATACTGTTAGGGTACTTTAGACATGATTAGTTGGGCGATTAGTTATTTTGCTTTTAGTCATGCTCTATTACGACTAATCAAAATAGGGCAAATTTTATTTCAATAAAGCAATATTACTCATGATTAAAAATGAAAATGTTTCGTTCTGACTTTGATTTATCAGAGTGCGAGTTTTTCCATGAAACATGCATGTTCTAATTTTTATTAGTCACAATAAAGGTAGTGTTGTCGTTTAAAAGAAATCTCGCTTTATTAGTGCGCAGTCACCCAAATTATCACGAGCATGTAAAATTTCATCATCCTCCAATTATGAGTGTAGCACCCTAAACTACATACAACTTCTTTACAAATTATATGAATAACAGGTAGGTAGGCATTGAAACAAAATCAAAAAATGAAAAAATTGAATAATTTACTATCAATTCATTTTAATATTTTTCATTTATGTTGAAATTTAGCAATCTAGGGAAAAACAGATTACATTATCGTTGAGAAAGGGATGGTTAAGGATGAATTTTAAAACTTTTAAACTCACATTTTGCACGAGACCATAAGAACGGCAGTATTTAAATCTGTAAATTAAAGCGCCAAAGTTGGTGCACCAAAAAAACATTGAGTATTTTTGGTTACACAAGTTTTCTATTTAATTCCTAGTCAAAAGACATATAAATGTCAAAAAGGGAGACTCAGCTCATGCTTATGGGCACTGGCTTCTAAAAACATTCCGTTGGCAAATCTGACCTGACACCTACAATCCAAATATTGACACCCACTTTTGGAAACAAAGAGAACTAATTATATTTAATGTACAATCGCTAAATTTTTCAGCGTCTTGCACGGTATCTGACCGTACCATGTTTGACGGTATACCTACGTACCAGTAGAGGAATTTCATCGTCTGCTTGCCTTCCATCGGACCTTTGCTGGCGCCAAGGTGGTGCACGCTCTTCAGGGCCCCGACGTCCGCGTCACCGTCATCGGACGAGACGAACGCGGTGAACAGCAGCAAGAGACAGCAAATAGCGCAGACCAACAGCCCGTTAATGAAGGTGGCCATGGCGGACGCGACTGCGTGGACAAAATTTGAGAAAAAATACGCGAAAAATATAGTAAACGTCGAAAAAAACAGGAAAATAAAAAAACTCACTCGATTCGATTTACCCGGCAAAACGACCGCGGATACGGCACTCGACAGTTTTGTGACCTTATAGCGGGCGACGTATGCGCGTCTAAACGAAAACGCGGTTAACTGAGAAAAAAAGTACGATTGAAAATTAAAATACGTATATTATAATAAAATGTATTAATTTTTTATTATTACTGTTGAGCATCGTGGACCGACAACGCCGTGCGGTATCTATTGTTTTTTATCCTTGATAACCGCAGCTGCTGGTCTTGTCCGAAAAATGATAAGAACCGAATCGAAAAAATTGTATTGCCAACTATAAAACGACTGACGGATGATAACATTGATTTATCCATCCTGATTTTTAACGATACTGTGGGCTGAAATAATAATATGTATAATTAATTAATAAACAGACTTAGATTGGGTAAATACTAAATTTATTATTTAATCAATGAGACCAGTGGCGGCTCGTGCTATGGAGCACAGGAGCACGTGCACCACCTTTATATTTTAA